>JAQIWG010006645.1:0-13110 GCA_034695025.1 Chamaedrilus cognettii | reverse complement strand
TTTTTACCCCCCCCCCCCCTTGTCACGCAATGTTGGAACCCTCTCGAAGGTGTGTTACGCAAGCGTCTAGCCATCCCCATTTCTTGTCCTTGCCTTTGGAAAAAAAATTTAACATTTTCGTATCGTTCTTACAAACACAATAAACTATTTATTGTAACAGTCTGCAAAACTGATACCGCAATGATATAGAGAAGGATGCGCACAGTCGCCTAAAGAAGACTAAACAATAAAAAACAAAAATGAAAAAGACCAATAAAAAACTCCCGGGAGCTGCCCTGAGATGTCTAATATTATTATCGCACTTTTTGATGACGTCATTGGACAACACGCAAGTGCGCGCAGGACGCGGCGGGTGGTCCAGTGTCCCTCCTGCTGCTGCTGCTGTAGTACTAACTGCCTAACTGGACTGGGTCCGGGCGGGGGCGAGCGTCGACGAGCACCCTTGCACCACCTGCCCAGTGCTTGTGTCCGGCTCACGCGCTAAACGGTCGCGTGGAGGTTGATACGAGGGTCGAGGGAACTGTCGACGATCGAAAAAGGAAACGATTTACGGTACGATTGGAGCTGCGCTGCCCCTCCTGCTGGCTTTGTAAACTGCTGCTGAATTTAGGATAGATTTACGTTAAATATTTGCATAAACTACGTGTAGATCAATCTATCGTCAGTCAAACGACGCTTGCAGGAACCTGACTTATGTGTACCCATGAAAATAGGCTACTTTTTGCAGAATTCAGGCATTTAATTAAGTCGATTGATTTGACTTTAATGAATTTGATTGATAACACTTCAATTTAATTATGAACTGCTATGGGGATATGTATTTAATGTATTAGACGTCATTCAGCGCGAAACGAGCATTAAATTTTGCATGCACTTGTTTTATTTCTTGCAGGAATACAGAGAGAAATACTACGCTCTGCATTAAGTGATTAATTCAGATCTCCAATTTTGCTTCTATCACAAGCCAGCTTTCATCGACCCAGCTTCAGCCTAGAATCAATCGACGCCATATTCAGCCTGGTCACTGCACTTGTTTTATTTCTTGGAGAAATACTGAAAAAGAGAAATACTACACTCTGCACTAAATGATTAATTTAGCCCCCTAAGACCCCTCTTTGGCATAGAATCAGTGGACGCCATGTTCAGCCTGGTCACTGCGCTCGTGTCCCCTCAGACCATCGAAGTCCTGCGACTCTGTGCTAAGAAGGAGTCACTGGCTACGACTCTCAGCGACAGCGCGAATGTCGTCTGCTTTCAGCCAACAGACAGCGTCTGTCTGCTTCAGGTACTGTCTGGCTGTGTGTTTGCCTGGCTGTGTGTTTGGCTGGCGTAGCTGAGTGGCCCAGCCTGTTTGTGTCTTTGTCGCTTGCTCTGTCTGATGATCATCCTATTCAGGTGCTAGCGATAAAATTTGTTGTACTTTTTAATGAATGTTAATGAACGAGCTGTTTATAATTTAATGGGAATGATTTGAAAGGATGCTGCTACACTAGACTGTCACTGTGAATTTCTAATCTAACAAAGATGTTTGACGCAGGGTATGTGGTAGACTGCCACGTGCATGGTGATTAAGAGATGTTTTTGTTGCGAGTCACTCCTCTATTTGGCACACAGCCGATCACTTGGCACACAGCCGATCACTTGTGCCATGTGTTTGGCACACATTCAATCACCTCTTCTCTGTGTTGGCGTGCAATCAATCACTTGCACCTTTTGTTTGGCGCGCAGGGAGAGTGGGAGAACATCAAGAAAGCGTATGTAGTGCTGGAGGAGCTATACTTTCGCGCCCAGGCAGAGGCCATGGTCCGTGAGATGCTCAAGGATCCCACCTCTGCCTCTGCTGCCGCCGCAGCCACATCCGCTGACGGGAAAACGCTCTCGTCGATACCCACTTCCATTCTCTCCTCGCTCTTTCCACCCCCTTCCTCGTCGTCCATCAACTCCGCCGGACTTTCTTCAGCCACCGCCGAGGCCGCCGATCACTCGAGGCGATGGTCGCCATTAAAGATGGCCGCCGGCGGGTGGCCCCCCGACGGGGTGACGGGGGATGAAGTGGGGTTCTCCAAGGGGGTAACGGAACACTCCCGCAAACAGCGGAATTCTCCGTGCGTCCGCAGGAGATCGTTCCGCGAGGATAAACCAGGCGACGTTCTGACGGCGTTGGATGACGACGGAGTTCGCCGCGGCGGGGGCGGCGTTGCCTTGGCAACGGTCGCCGCTCTCGACGACGACGACGAGCCGCCGATCCTGTCAAGAGAAAACATCAACGGAGCGGACGGCGGCGGTGCTTCCTTCTCTGATGCATCGTCTTCCAGCGATCGCGAGTACGACTGCGTGTCCCCTGCCGATCCTCGCGCTTCCACAGCACTTCCCCTCCACACCAGGGACTTCTTTTCGACAACTGATAGCACTGCACGCGGCCAGTTTGGAGCATCGGCGTCAAACGGGCCTCTTGGGGGTTCGGCCACGGGAGGGGTGGTGGTCGGCGGAGCGGATTGCAGTCTGATGGCAGCGGAAACGCAGATAGCTGCCATGGAAAAGGCGCTGCAGCTGGGGCGGAGTGCAGTGGCGGATAGTCGGACGAGGGAGGGGGGGGAGCGTGGTGGTGCGAGGGAGGACGCTCGTTCGAGTGGCATTGACACCATCCACTCGACGACCGTCGTCGTGTCTAACGGCTCGTCTCTGGCGGCCCAGTCGCCAGTGGCGATGGGTCACCAGCGTTCACTGACGCCAGGCCAGGCATCGTCGTTGGCACTGAGCCAGGGCTCTTTGGCGCTGAGCCAAGGATCGTTGGCTCTGAGCCAGCCGTCGCTGGCGCTGAGCCAACGTGTCGCGGCTGCGTACCGCACCCAGCAGTTCTTCTCAACAGCAGAGGCAGCCGGGGATGCGCGACGCCTGCCTCAGTTTTCCTCGCTCTTCATGGGCGTGGGGGCGTCGTCGGGGGGTGGGGGCGGAGGCGGGCACAATGGTGGCCCTGGTGGGGGCGCGGCGGGGGGGACTAGCTCGTCGTGGTCGCCATACGCCGATCTGTACAGCATGCATCTGTCCGCGCTGCACTCCATGCGCATCAAGCAGGAAACGACCGCTCATGGTAGCGGGGGGCTCCCCGGGGAATCGGGGGACGGGGACGCCCCCGGTGACATAAAGGACATCGAGCTCGGGTACCGGCTTGACGGCGATGACTCGGCGTCATCAGTCGGCGGTGGCGCGGCGGGGTCATCCGCCGCTAATCAGGAGATGCGGTGCACACGTTGTGACAAGACCTACCGCAGCGAGGCGCGCATGAAGGAGCACGTGCGCACGCACGAGCGCGACTATGTGCCCGTGCTGCACTCTTGCCCCAAGTGTGGCAAGTCGTTCACGTACCGCCACAACATGGTGGTGCATTTGAGGCGGTTCCACTTTGGATGGCAGCCAGCCAAGCGGCATGCGTGCCGCGTGTGCGGCGTACGTTTCCAGAAGCCGTACCTGCTGCGGCTGCACGAGCACAAGTCGCACGTCGTCATGGGGGTGGGGGCGTCGGTTGGGGGGGCGATGGGCGGGGTGCCGCGCGGAGATGCGGCTAACAGTTTCGAGTAGAATGTGTGATGTTGTATTCATTGTTGGCGTTAAACTGCAAGGGTTTACTAGTGCTGAGGTTTCTGATAAAAAAAAGAGACGTCGTAATGTGCGAATACTCTGGGCTCAAATTTTTTTACCGAAAAGCTTTTGTGCAGACACAAATACCAGGTGTTCTGCGTTCTTTTTACAGTTTAGGCGCTACGTGTGTGGATATGCATATCACGATGTCATTGTCTCGACGGAACACGGGACGGCTCAAACAGCTTTAATGAACTTAACTTTAACAAAAAATTTATGCCGAATGGTTTTTTGATCATTTGTGTTACTTAATCATATTTATGAATTTTTGCACTCTTCCCATACAAGCTTTCCTGACCACCCCACCAATGAGGTACTTTTTTATTATTTAGACATATTATTATTATTACTGTTTTTATTATTATTTATTTTAGTTATTATTTGACCATTTAGCGTTTTTGGCTAAGCCTATCGAGATAGATTTTTATTATCAGAAAGCCTGGTGCAGAAGGACACTTGCGTTTTGCTGTCAATGGTGAATATGAGCATGAGTGCGCGAATCTTCCGGATTCTTCCGTTGTCTGGGATCGGTTTGATGTCCCGGTACCTAGTTCAGCATCGTAGCATTTGTTTTCTCTCGCAATCGCAAGATAATTGCAGGAGCGCTGGCATGGTTTGGCTGTTGGGGGCGCAATTTTTTTAATATTATTAAATTAATCTGCATTTTAAAATTGTAAGCAATTTTTCTATGGATGAGGTTTTTGCCATCACGTAATTTTTATTGGGTACCATCAAGAGTTTTTGGGCACAATAGTATTTATCTGGAGGGGTGTTACCCTCCTATAATTTAGCTTTGGGGGTATTTGCTCTTCCTGCCCCCCCCTCATGCGTACCGGCGCCCCTGCTTAGTGTAGCTGGACGGTAGAGCGAACAGTGTCAAATGGGACGAGGTGGAGCACGTGGAGTGCCAGTTGACTCGGCCCTTGTTCATTGATGCGATTGTGAATATATAGAAATACGCGAATTTATTGCGAATAGAATTCTATTGTTGTTTGCAATAGAATTCAGAATATTGACTTGTTGCAAGTGCGTTGTTTGCTAGAAACAGTCGTCGTTACGCTATTCCGCTATGTAGTGTTACGTAGAATTTAGCAGTTTTGCGTTGGACTTGCGCCCGTGGCGAAATGGGAGCGTTTCTGAGAAGTGAAACCCTTGTTGAAATTGCGTGCATACACTAAATTGAGACGGTTTTCAATATTTTAACAGATGAACAGGTTAACGAAACTATTAGACGTTTAGTTATAAAAAATGAATTGCAGTTGTGTACAAAATTGAGCCAGTTTTGAATTGCGTTACGAAATGCCAAAAAAATTAAAGTTTGTTTATTTTGTGAGCGGTATATTTAAATAATTTTATAGTTTCATTTAATTGAGCAAGGGAAGATTTTCAGATTAAGCAATGCGAAATTAATTGTAATTGTTTTGTTTTACGAAGTTGACGAAAAACGGTTAGCTGTTGTCGATGCTGCATTGCGTGTTAGTTTGAGAGCTATTCATAGAGAATGCTACTCAGTTTTTAGCAGGCAAGTATTCGATTTATCTGCATTTCGAGCAGTGTTGTGCACGGCGTTGTGGGTAGTTTTTTCATATGCTGCATTTTGTCTTCTTTCTTTTTTCATTCGTCAGGAAAGTACTTGTTGGAATGAGCATTATGCTGCATTTTTTTGTTGTATCGACCGGTGTGATGTTAGTTCCGGTTGTTCATTTTGTGGGTTGCTTTGAGTCTATTTGTTTTTTGTTATTTGTTGAAGTTATTCCACTGCCTAGCGGCATCCTTGGAACGTTGACATGGAGCATGAAATTTTATTTGTGCTATAAATAAATTTAGTCAAGATACGGTGAGAGATTCGATTTTTCAGCAGAGTTTTGTTCTAAATTGCGAAATTTTGGGTACAGAAAAATTTGTTGAATAATTTGTTTTTCCAGTGAACACACCAAAAAAAAAACTAATTGTAAACAAATTTTTCAGTGGAGTTCATTGCTAGATTGATTTCTGAAGTATTCCTGTTTCAGATCAGTTCTTGAAACGAACTAATTGATAATTGTATAATTGTGGTTTATTTATTATTATTATTGTTATTGTTATCATTTATTTCATTTATTGGGCACTGTTAATGACACGGTTAAAGCTGTGAGTTTATCGGAACTGCAGATTTTTGTGTTAGATACATAATTGTTTGAAAGGGTTTGAGGGTATTTATGTTTAAATTACAGAACAATAGTTTTTGCATTGCCATTTGTATGTGTTTGTCAGTTATCTGTATGTGATACTTGTGAGTTTGAGTCTGTGTTGTTTGACAACGTGCATGTAAATTTTTGTTGTTATGCTACAGAATTTAATTAGCAAAACTGATCAAAACCGAAGTGATTACAAATGATTAGCCACATGTGTTCAATTGCGAAACTGATAAACCAAACTAAACCAAAATTTGCCGCTGTTTTAAACAATCGAAATAGATCGAGCAGTTTTAACATGACGAATATTATTTGCGCTCAAGTGCCCCCTTTACACATCCTGACTTGCACGCAAGTCGCGTGCAATATGTAAGGCCTCCTTTCCGCAGTGTATATTTTGCATGCAATTTTGCATGCATCCATGTTAAGAAAATTGCAATGTAAAATGTTCGTTGTCATGACAACGATTTTCTTAACTGGGTTTCATGCACAGCTTGTTCCTTAACTGGATTTCATGCACGGCTTGCATGAAACCCAGTTAAGGACATTTTACATTGTAATTTTCTTAACATGGTTGCCATGCAAAATTGTGTGCAAGACATGCACCGTCGAAAGAGACACTAAATCATTTATTTGCAAAGGCAATGAATTTTTAAAAGCAATGAATTTTTAAAGGCAATGAAGAAGAAAGAAAAACATAAATAAATATGCAGTAAGTGTGAGGTAGCGATTTTTTTTGGACCACATGTCGATTCGTTGGTTAATACTGTTGTTATAGTTATATTCCATTTGAGCGTTATTTAATCATGTTTCAAATTGATCCAAGCGTTGCCGATTGCGATTTTATTTATTGATTCGACTATTTGTCAATGGCAACGCAAAATCGATGCTGAGATAATATCCGAGTTAAAATTGAATTTTAAAATGATAATTACGGTTTAACGTAGAATTCCTGTTAGTCGAGTTTTGTTAACCGTCTGTGAGATAGACGGTACATATCAGCGAGTCATTCACCTTTTGAAAGCCGGTATTATTTTTTTGCCTATTTAACAGCTTGGAGCATCTGAGAAATGATACAGGGTCAGCGTTATTTTGTATTTTAGATACGCGCGTCAGTTGGACATCCGCATTATGAAGTCGTGTGAATTATGGCATTGTTGAAATTACGCAAATTTGTATAAATATGTTTTATGTAAGTCGGTGTGTATAGAAAATATTGTACGATTTTTCAGATTTGTTTTGTGTTCATTCGAAGTGTGTGTAGGTTGGTTAGCCTGCGATGTTGCTGGTCATTTTATAATTAGTTTGTCATGTCATTTCTGCCATTTATTTGAAGCAAAAATGCTGCACAAAGGACAAAATAAATTTCTAGCCCAATATGCATTTTTGAATTAAAAATTTGCATTTCTCGTACATATGTATGCAAATTTTATTTCGAGCACAGAGCACAAATAATAAAAACATCAATACAATATATAAATTGATGTAGCAAGCGCATGAATACTTGCTATCAGTTTTAAAAAGGGCAAAATGTCAGAGTGTGTACATTTTTTAACGGTAGACCTATGGTTAGTTTATATTTGTCACCCTGCAGATTCTGATAATTCCTAAACCATATGCTCAGGGATAAGTTTAGTAAGAGTAGTACTCCAGAAACACAGTTTTTTGAAACGTACTCGGATTTAGAAATTAGTAGGAGAAGCATTACTCGTGAAAATGGACGATGGTGGAGTAGGCCTACTTTAGGCCTACTCATTTTTTGAAGGGCATAGGAGTGCACTACTCCTGTTTTATAAGCATCAGGGGTACCGTTACTCCTATTTTGTAAGGGCTAAACTGAACTCTGCATATGGTGTTTGCTTAAATTTACCATGGAAGAGAAACTTTTTAATCTTTAACATTTTGTCTATATCATTCACCGTCTATTTAGTATCTGCCATATAATTTATTTCAAATTTTCTGCCAGATTTTCAATATGGCACGTGTTTGTTTATTGGTGGCTGGAAAACTTGCTGTTGGCAATTATCAGCATTCTGTTCTCCTGCAAAACGTGAGGTTTTTGCTGCTTGTTATTTTCGCGATTTTGCTTCTCAGAAATTAGGTTGCACTTAATTTACGCATTTTTGAGGACTGCCCATTATATAACTTCTGCAGTTATGCTTTCGCGCGTGTAATTAGTGTGAGCTTGGCCGATTCGCCAAAATTACATGCACGCGAAAATTTAATGTTTTACAGTATTTAGATTTATTTGCTGTGTTTAGTGTCGAACTGGATGATTGTACTATTTACTGTATTCATTGCAATGAAAGATCTTGTTCAACTAGCAGAATCTTGATCAGGCAAAATACTCCTTGGATTTATACCGAATTGAGCTGCAGCTTGACTTTGTGATGTTCTAGTAAATGATGAAATCGAACTCAAACCTATTCCTTCTTTCTTGAATCGAAATCCAGCTATATGTGAAAAGAACTTGAATCCGATGACCAGAATATGAAAGCTCGGAGCCATCGAAAGATTTAACTTCAAAGAAACACAATCGTGAATTAAATTTGGGTTCGATTTCCGTCCTTTCATTCGATTTATTTGCTATGCACGCTTATGTTCATTGTGTGGTTGTGTTTTTGTTGTGACGCTTCAAAAGCGCATTATGTTAATCTGTGCCACCTGGCTCTGCACAGGCTTCGTAATGTTAAGTTTTGGGCATTTACGATCTAGTGTTAAGTTTTGAAATCTTTAAGCTTAGCCTGTATGTATGACATTACGTCAGAGCCATTACCTTTCATTGCAGACGTTGATTTTTTTTTTCAACGTTTCATTGACGAAACGTACTCTTGAGTGAATTGACTGAAATATGTCAGATACCGCAAAGCTTAATCGAGCATTAATGGGACGTATACCGGTAGTAACATTTAAATTTTATAGCGCATTTCTTCTTTGGCTGATAATATTTAAAATTTTTGTCGAAGCTCGCAAGCGGAGAATTTCCATAAAAAATTATACCATACAGGTAGTCTGTAATAATTTTGTATTCGTCGTATTGTACTCCCTTGAAATCTTTGGATCTACGCCTCTGCGTACATTACGGCTTATTTTTGCCGTGGAGGTTATTAACAGAATTGATTCCTAGTAGGCACGGTTTGAAAGCTGTTATGCCGTTTATTGAAACCTATTTTGGCCAAATATACTTTCGTTTATGTTCATAGCGTAGCAAAACTATTTGCTTGTAGATGAAGAAGTTGCCGTTATAGGTATAGATGATAGAGAGTCTGAGATTGCTACTGCAGTCAACCACTGATGGATAAAGAACAAAGAGCCTCTTCACTAGTGGCATATTAATTTAATCGTTGACTGTTGTTGATAGGTACGGACCTACTGCGACAGTATTGCATTTCAATGTAAATAGTTATGAAGAACAGCGCATCGATAGGTTATTCTTGTTAGTTTTTTGTGGCTTAAGTATGAAAATGGTGTATGTTCTACAAATATATATCACCGGTTGGTGTTTAATAGTGAGATCTTGGTTTTTGTCACAGACAACTCAAAATTAAGTCTTCAAACCGGGGCCTGACACCACGTATTATAATAGAGTTTGTTCTTTAGAGGTCTATCATATTTATTACTGAAAAAGTGCCCGATTATAAAATGTGATTATAAAAGGACCTCTAGGCCTATTAATAGCTAGACAAAATTAAATCAAAAATTAGGGAGACCACTTGCTTTCTGAGCTCAGCAACGTATCTAAAATAAAAAATAAAAAGTTTATTCAATAACTTCTCAAAATTTTCAAAGGTTCCATGCCTAAGAAAAATTATCATCCGCCATGACTTGAAATGTAGGCTAGAGTGACGGTAGAGTAGCAGACAATCATATAAAGATCGACTCAATAAAAGATGATCTCGCGGCTGCTAATTTGTAAGTAAGCATACTGACAACACAATAAAAGACATTATGGCAGCTGCAGCCAGCTCATGGACCAGGATGTAGTCAAACAGACTCTCCAAACTTGTGTGTTATAATGGAGCCCAGCGGCATCGGGTCCGCTGGGTACGGATGGGCACTGTCACCCTAAAAAGATCCAGGGTGCTCGCACCAAGCCTGAAAAGTGGCCTGAAAATAAAAAATCGGCATCCAAGTATGGTCAAAGTGAAAAAAGTCTAAATGCACGTACCGTCAAAATTTGGGCATTAAAAGTGCAGCCTTAAAAACTGTCCGATAAATTTATGTCAGCAAGAAAAATCTGCGCAATTCCCTGAGAGAGCGTAACAATTTTGACTGTTGTTAAAAAATTGACAAACGGGCCATGAGGATACGTACAACGAGGAGGGGGGAGGAGAGGGTCAAGTCTTTTTCAGGATAAACTGACTAAAAATTTGATAGTTTAACGCCACTGCATGGCCCCACCGCCCTCCATTTCCCGAAATCCGCCCTGTAGGCCTACAGACTACAGAGATAGTGATGAACCAAACATCATATTGACATACAGTAGGCCCACAGCAGGATCGCTCGGATTTGGGTTATGGGCTAGGCGTTAGGTTTATAAACCGGGCCCTCATTACGCTATAGTAATTTTACGCTAGTTTTCTTCCTCGTTAGGAAGACCAATAGGAAGACCATAGGCCTACTCTAGTTGACGTCAACAAGGCTATAACGATTAATGAGAACGATGATGCGTGACGTCATTGTGACGTTGTTCTGGATGATTCTCGTGACGTCAGAGTTCTTCAATGATGGCGCATCGGCTGCGGGTGAGCTAGGCTGCAGGCATTCTCTTCTAAAGTTACTGTTAAAATCACACTGCTTTGAATTGGCGTAAATTTACAAGGCTATAATGCGAAGCCACTTAAGTCGTTAATCGTTAAGTAAAAAGACCAGAGGCCATGTTGATTTTTATCAATTTCTATTTCTTTAAATCCATGCTAGGCCTACAAGCCTATGCAGCCTACTAACAAATTTCTTGACGTTTGAAAAAATCGTTGTTGATGTTAAATAAATATTGACGAAGAACAAGTTTTCATTAGAATAAGATGTCGTCCAATGTAGGCCAAATGTTTTTGGATGCTTGTTCATTTGGTTCATAAAACTGGTTCTGTAAACTTCTGTTTGCAGACGGTTTGTACGTGAGCAATGGGACGGACATTTTGTTCATCGAGAGACCGAACGAAGCGAACAGCGCAGGAGTGTCCGCCTTCAGTGACGGCGGGGCCAGAAACGTGAGTGCTCGCCATGAGCCAGTCACTTATATAGGATTTCAAAATAGGGGTGTTGCAAATTTATGGATGTTATTCACAGGGGTGTTGCAAATTTATGGATGCTATTTCACCAAAAAAGGTTTTATAAGAGGGTACTAGGATTTTATTGCTGCTGAAATAGGATATCTATATAAAATAAGTAATTGATAAAGGAACAATAAATTCGCTAATTTGCTGACGTTTTATTAAGGAATCCTTTGCGCCTAAAATAAGTGGAGAGCTAAATTCGAACAGTTGAAATATTAGAATCCAACAGTTTGAAATATGAAAGTTGATTGCTCTAAATGTTTAAGCATAGGCTTTTAAAAGGATTACAGTTTAGCTGTAAACGAGTAAATCACGCGTCCATACGGTACTTGGCTTTGCATGTTGTGCTGCGTGGCAGACATTCAGAAGAATAGTTGGCCTAGCATACGATCTGGACAGCAAGCTGTTGTTCTGGTCTGACATCGAGACGAAGAAGATTTACCAAGCAACCATTGGTGCGACCGGACAGCTGACTGACGTCACGGCACTCGTGGACTCAGGTATGTGCAGAATTACCCCTGCTGACTGGGGTAAAAAGGGAATAGTCTGCAGCCCAGAGCACACTGGGCTAGTCGTAGAAGGTGACTAAAGAAGGGCGAGCACTAAATTATGGGGTTTTATGAAAAACTTCTATTGAAGGTATCTTCTACTAAAGTATCGAACATAATAGTTTGAAAATCATTTAAATTCTCAAACAGGAAATTTAACAAAACATGGAGAAAAATATGTTCAGAGATAGAATGAATATCCGTTCATAATGACGGCAATTTTATTTATTTGTTAAAATGTGTCACAGATTTGAGAGAAGTGAACGGGTTGACGATTGACTGGGTGGCTAACAACCTTTACTGGACGGACAGCCTCAAGGGAACGATTGAAGTGTTTGACTTTGTCAAAAAGTCTCGTCGTCAGCTCATCATGGAAAGACTGTCTGCTCCCAGGGGCATCTACGCTGATCCCATCAACGGGTAAAATACTTAATTTTATTTTCTGAATATTAAAAAATAAAAATAAATTATGACAGTTACATAAGAGCGAAAAATGCATCTCGCGTAATAGAATTTAAAAAAAGTGTGCCATAGTTGGTTTTTATGAGCATCTATTTTCGACATTGGTTAGCATTTTTGTATTGACTCAAAGCCTAACTAATGAACGTGTATTTATTCGCTATGCTTGAGGCAATTCAAGTGCAAAAGCATTGATGACTTTTTTAGTCTCTTATTAATATGTATGATAATAATCTTAAACTTTTTTGGATAATTGGAAAAAAGTTGTTTTATTTATTTGTTAGCTATCTCTTCTGGGGCGATCAGGGATCTGAGAGTATAGAAAGGTCCAGGCTCGACGGATCAGATCGCCACGTGATCGTCACCAATCAGACCTGGCCTAATCAGCTCGTCGTCTCTGACAGGTAAATCAATGCTGTTTATATCACCTCAACTGTTGGATGCTTAAGCTATCTCACGTTTTGCATTTCTATTACATCAATTATGAGGATTCGAATACTTATTACCTTTTTTATTGCTCTTCTGTAGCGCTACAACTGTTCTAGAATAATTCTGATTTAGTTTGAAGTTAGCTCGCTGCATGGCTTTATAACCAAGAAGCTAGACAGTACTATAATGGCATCTCAAGTTGCAGCAAGTCAAACTCACATCCTGTTGCCAGAACTGACACAAAGCTGATGATGATAATGTGGCCCATGTCGTTATAGATCTAGTATATTATATGTGCTGACGATGTGCGATTGTTCTGTATATCAGTGTAGGCTTACATGTACATATAGCCTACATGTACATGTAGGCTATATGTACATGTAGGCTACATGTACATGTAGGCTACATGTACATATAACCTACATGTACATGTAGCCTACATGTACATGTAGGCTATATGTACATGTAGGCTACATGTACATGTAGGCTACATGTACATATAGGCTATATGTACATGTAGGCTACATGTACATATAACCTACATGTACATGTAGCCTACATGTACATGTAGGCTATATGTACATG
>JAQIWG010006644.1:0-13111 GCA_034695025.1 Chamaedrilus cognettii | reverse complement strand
AGCCTGGTACTGGGTCCACGCTGCAAACAGCCTGTCACTAGCCTGGTACTGGGTCCACGCTGCAAACAGCCTGTCACCAGCCTGGTACTGGGTCCACGCTGCAAACAGCCTGTCACTAGCCTGGTACTGGGTCCATGCTGCAAACAGCCTGTCACTAGCCTGGTACTGGGTCCACGATGCCGCTGCTTTCTCCAGCCGCTACGTCCGCGTCGCTCACTCGAGCGTACTTGCAGACGATCGGGTCCTCGCTGTCGACTTCTTCTTCTTCTTCTTCCGCCCCCTGTCGATCCGTCGACGAATGGGGATTCCTCAAACCAACATCCATCTGTACAGCAGCACGGCATTGTACGTCCTGCAACAAACAGGACTACAAGACCACGACGCAATACGTCAAGACCAACACGCTCAAAACAGCCGCGTCACACCGTGTCAATCAAATATGGGACCATCTGAAAAAGAACGAAGTAAATAAAACTCCATTGCAATAGAACGAAAAGCCTACAAACGGACAGCATCAAAAAATTATAAACCAACTGTCAAAAGCTCAATACAATAATTGCGTGCTAAAAGCGATACGAAAACGTAAAATTTAGACAAAATTCTAATTAAACGAAGAGCCTCGCATGCGCAAAAGCATCGCTACGCAATGACAACAATTAAACGCGGCCCGTGATGACGCCTAGATTGAAAAAATAGAGGCAAACGTCTGTCAAAAGCGCAATCCATACTAATTTCACAAAATTCTAACAAAAACCAGACTCCTTGCAAAATTGCCACAGACAGGATACAAAGAACAAACAAAAAACCTTGACCCGCGACACAACCCTTACCGATCGGCTTCCATGGTGATGCCCTCCAGGGGAGCGATGATGATGGTGACTCGTTTTCGCTGCCCTGTGACCCTTGGGGAGGTCAATGAGGGAGAGTTTCCTCGTCGCCTGCTGCACCGCGACCCCCAACAGAAGGTTGACCTCTCGCTTCACCTCCAGGCCTGAGGGGGGGCAACAACTAAGAATCAACCTTTCGGGTATTTACTGCAAAACCTAAAATTTTAGCTGCATGTTATTTTCACGGTATTCCCACTCCAAAATCTAGATGCGCTTAATTTTTGCATTTTGGGATCTTCCCATTATACGCAGCTTGTGCAGCTTCATTTTCTCACGGATCATTTTCGCGACTTTGACATACGCGAAATCCGCCAAAATACAATCCACTCACCAACCGCATATCATCATTTGGTTTAAAAAACGATATGATTTATCCCAAGATTTTTTAAGGCGGAAAAAAACACGGCTTTCCTAGGACTAAAATTAGAATAAGATGTTTTGAGAAACGGGTCCCTGGTTTGGTCCTCGTCAATCCGCTCATCATATTTAATATATTTTGCTCACTTTTCCAATAGTCCAGCTTTCAACGTTTCTTATCAGTCCTTACTTTGAAGTAAGTCCTTACTTTTTTTATGCACGAAACACTGACAAAATCGTAGACCGATGACCGCATCATTTAAATTCTAAATCTTTCATTTCCATCTAGCAAAAACAATAGAAGGCCCGTTTCACCTGGACCGCGGAACGGCAGCAGGACGGGCGGTACTGGACTGGACGCGGGAAGTGGCCAGATGTACATGTCCTTGATGGTGGTACCGATACTCCCGATCACCCCGCACCGCCTCCGCACCTGAACAACATCTCGAATCGTTACCTGTCCAAATTAAACCACGACAAAGGGTTTGTTCCTTTAGCAATCGTATCTGCGGATAGTCTGAGTGATGTAACTAATGTATAACGTTAATTATAGATAGCAAATATTAAATTTGCTATCTTCACTTTCAAATTACAGCAATCACCTTTAATAAATTACTTTTACTACTTTTTTCTTATTTTCCATTTGCATAGAATTGACATTTGTCTATCTGCCTTGTATATAGTATTGTCACTCGGAACACTGATACAGATGATCACTCATTTTAAACTCTAACTCCTCATGCTTTAACCATATAGAAAATCGTCACAACCTATAGAGGCCTGCAACAGAGATTTTTACGCTCGTCGACGCTTTCATTGGCCGCAATAATAATTCGCTTATTTGGCTTTTTTCACGAAGAAGAAGATGCCATAATGCATACATAAATACATACATGCATACATTATACATGCAAACTTTATGTATGCATACATTATGCATGCATAAAGCACCGTAGCTATTTTCATGCAACAAATACAATATAACTCAAAAATACACAATACCTGCAGGTAGTCAAAAAGTAGGTCGTACAGATCCTCTCCTGCACCGGAGGCTCTACGGAAACAGACGACGGCGATCTCCTTGGTGGCTGAGTAAAGCTGTTGGATCCTCGTCAGATACTCCTCCACGGTCGCCGGATTGATGCGTCCCATCACCGCGATCGTTTCCGGCAGCACCTACATCCAAGCACTACCAATCAGCATACAGCTTTCTGCTAACAGCGCTATACAGATTGTATTAAGATGTCACTTGCTGAGCACAGTTTTATTCCAAAACTATTGTTATATAATAGTGTTGTTCCGAACTAAAAAGGAAGAAATACGCTGTGGCCACGACATCCAAAATAGTTAATTCGTCACCTCCGGACTTTTGCCCTCCGGATCCTTTTTTGCCCTCCAGACCCTTTTTGACCTCCGAATACTTTTTGCCCTCCGGATCCTTTGATCCTTCAAAGATCAGTAGATCTTTGGAGCTGCCCAGGACAAAGTATGCTCACGAGTGCGCGCACACTTTTTGGCTGCTGAGACCAAAGTTTTTGCCTTTTTGACACTAAATATTCTGATAATAATTTTCATCATTTATCACTTCAATTTATCAATCAATTGTTATCGACAAATGATTGGCTTATACCGGTACATTGGTCAAAACAAAAAATGGGTAATTCAAAAGCTCACAGGAGGCACAAATATTATAAAAACTAACAATGAATAGTATTATTTAGACCAAAAAGTCTCAAACAATACCAAATTATAAATTTAAAAAATATTATAATTGTGAGGCTCACAGCGCGCAGTTGCTGCATGGACCCGGAGGTACGGTAGGCGGTAGCGGAAAAACTCGGAAGATCCTGAGCAGCAATCGACCCCTCCCATACCATATCCGCTAGAGCCATGCCCTCCCCCCCCACAGCCCTCACGGCTTCCTTCGGTCGGACATAAGGCGAGTCGATATCGCTCAATCCCTTATCAACAGTCGGGGACCCACACAGCGCAACGGCTTCATTCGGATCAGATTTCAAACCTGAGATTCGGCAATTCAGTATACCGATGTCTGATTTCTTCAATCTCGGATCCAAAACGTCGATCGGAAGTCGAGAATTACTTGAACTTGGATCCTGAGATCCGACGTTCAATTTTTCCTTGAATCGAACGGTTTTCGCTGGAATTAGATCTTCAAGCCTGGGCTTGAACTCAGGAACGCTGTCGTTATTCAAACCATTCTTGAAATCCTTCTGTGATTGGTCGATAACTGGGTCATCGGTGCTAAATTCATTCTTTGCTTCAATGGATTTCTTTCCTGATATCAACTGGGAGTAAAGCGCTGGCTTTTCAGCAGAACGATTGCCCAATTTCTGACTGGTTAATAATCGTGGATCGCATTTAGTTTGATTTTGACAAATTTCATCCGCCTTTCTATTGGGTAATACTTCACAGTGCCTCTCTCCTATTGGCTGCAAAGGCTTGTCTAACAACCTATTGGATGTTGATCGATCACTGGTCTTGTTTCTTATTGGCCACACTTCATCACCTGTTTTATTTGCAATTACCCCAGATTCTATCTTCTCTTTTAAAACTTGAGCAGTTTCATCAAGTTTTCTATTGGCCTTCAATATATCTTCAATCTTGTGTTTGATTGGTCGAACTTCATCCGTTTTTCTATTGGCTGCCACTGTATCGGAACTTTCTCTAATTGGCTGAGGCACGTCTTTTGCTTCCAGCATCTTCGGTTTATCACTCAACATCTCTGACTCTGCCTTCTCATTGGACGATGAATCCGCTCCCTGATTGGCCGATGACTTTGAGCCGAGCGGCGTCCAATTAAACGCTGGTTGATCGTTCTCGTCTCGTTTTTGTGACATGGAATGCGCGACCCGGTTAATTCGACCGAATGAAAATAAAACCGGGTCAGATTCGTTAGCATTTCCAAAATCGTCTGTGGATTTTTCTGCGCAGGACGCAACACTTTTTAAAGAGCCAATTTTTGTCGCAGCACCCGAGACCATATCAGCGGAGGACATAGCCTCCGTCCAACTCAATTTTTTAACTATATTTTTAGCCGCCGTTTCCGCAGACTTAGCTTCCATGCTACCACTTTTGGATACCTTACCCATATATTTTTCTTCAGAGGTTCTCTCCGTTTTCGATTGCATCATTTTCAAAGCACCGTGCTTCGATTTTTCACCGGAAGGTCCAACTTCTCTACGATTAATATCCACGGTGACACTCTTTGATTTCTCAACAGACGAACATGTTTGCAATCGACCAATTTTTAACGCTTCACTCTTCAATTTTTCAGCTGACAGTGTAGTATCTGATCCCCCGGTTCTACCAGCCATATTCCGTGCCAAATCCTTGCTTACAACGGCTTCCGATCCCCTCTTCTTATCCACATTGCTTGCCATCGATTTAGCCTTTTCCGATTTTACCTTTTCCATCAATAGTTTCGATTTTTCTTGCGACTCATTCGCTGTGAAATCGCTAGACGTCGATTTTTTCGCGAATTGAATTCGCGACTGAGAGGAAGTGTTCTCCGGACCGGTTTGACTGGAGGGGTTGCGATCGGTCCCAGGGGAGTTGGAAGATGACGCCACTGTGCCTGGGGGTTGAGTAGTGTTGGTCCGGGGGCCACGGGAGCAGAGTCGACAGTTGATGTCAAAAACATGACGACCGTGCTGGCTGGTGGTGTCTAGGACCCGTGACATGGAGGGCTTCTGAAACAGTAGAAATATAGGGCTTCAAGATCATTGGATTCTATCAACACGTAGCGTAGAAAAAGTTCTACTACACGATCGCTAGTTTCCAAAAATAATTTGATTTTCTTCACAATTTTAAGTTTATTATCAAATGGCCACGCCCAAATTTATTAGCAAAACTTAAAGTAAATTTTCGTCTAAATTAGAATTAATTTGCTTCATTTCTAGAATAAATAAAAAATCCATATTTGAGGTATGAATCTATCCACTAACTGATCAAATTTTTGAATGATTCAAAACCAGGATAAGTCATGCTGGACCTACATGCACGCACCAAAAATCTGCAAAATTCTTCTCTGATCCAAATATTGTGTAATATGTTTTTGTGATTCAGAAAAGATTCAATCTCACCTGACTAGATTTCTCAGCCCCCCCTGCCGCCCTTGCTGCCCCTGGGGAGAGCCCACGAGGCTCCCTTCGCTCCCCTCTACCCCCCCATGCATCGGGCCGTGACGTCGGGCGCACAGCTGTGGTCGTTGAGCCGTGACTGCCCAACCCCCCGGCAGCACTGAAGCCAGGCCTGTTGCTCGACGCACTACGCTCTGTTGAATGTCAAGCAAAAACAGCTCGCTACAAGTCCGTTCTTAGTCTGAGTCAATTATAAATACTTAAATACTTACGATGCAAAAAGCGCAAAACAGATCAACACAACTGCATTTGATGATCATGTGAGACAAGCAATCGAACCCCAAACAGCTAACGTTGAAAGCAACGTAACAAATTTAAATCTGTCAAATTATATGCGCAGTGAACGAATAATTGAAACCCCTCGAATGCGCGCCTCATCGTTGCCACAACTCAAAAAACAAGCAAATAAGTTGTCAAGCTTCAGTTGGCTCGCTAATAGCTTCGCACTGAAAAATGACCATCCAAGCAAAGCTACCAAAATATATACTATAAAAATTATATGACAATTACGAGCATCAAACGCCACGCAACGACTTACTGTTAGTGGCCAGCGAAGCCTGTCCAGTGGTAGGCTGAACGACCTCAAAGGTTGGGTGTCGCAGCAGCCATGGCAGCAGGGTCCCCTCGGTGGGCGCCAGGGGGCCCGTCACGATCTTGCCCGTTCGTCGCTCAAACACCACCATGCGCTCCGATGAGGACGATGACGTCAGAGGGGCGTCCATAGCCATAGCAATGTTCGACGAGGAGGCACCGGGGGCCTGTGGAGAATCAATATTGAGCCTAGAGTCCGCGATGAAAAACTCAGAAACATTTACGGCCAGTTGCTCGATCTCAATTTGAATGCAAATTAACTTCGGTCAGACTGAGTGGTCCGAATTAACCAATGACAGCATTCAATAGATTACTCTTCCGAACCCTAACCCACTAATTCGGACTACGAAGCTAAAACGTACTCAAATCGAGGTCGAGCAACCAGCCATCAGTTACTCCAAACGATTGACTTGAAATTGGCTTCAAAACGCAAAGTAGCGTCAAGACGTAAAGTAGCGTCAAGACGTAAAGTAGCGTCAAGACGTAAAGTAGCGTCAAGACGTAAAGCAGAAAGTCGGAGTATTGAGCAAGATATCCTCGGCTGAATGTTCACTCGGTAGTATCACTCACGGAGAATGTTCACTCACTGAGCTTACATAGAGAGCAATCATAGTCACATCTGAGCTCGATCATTGCAGAAAATCACCACAATAATTAAGCACAGGCTTGCGGTACACTACACCGCGTCCGATAATTAAATTCACTAACTTCTTCATAGATACAATACGTGTTAGTACAATACGTGTTGTCAACAAAATCTTTACTACATTAACCACAAAGAACCCGTAATATTTCTATCAATCTTTGTTTAATTTAATAGAGTGGTAGAAAGCTAAAGATAGTCCAGGTTGACCTACAAAAAATCGTCCACCAAGATAGATAGACAATTGCAACCGACAGCCACTTTAAATTTAAGTCCTCGGCACTACCTAAATCCCCACACGATCCTCCATCCATAGCATCGAGAACAAGAACCAGCTGGACTAGAACCCAGACCTGCTTGTAGTTACTGCGTCGCTCCGCGTCGATCAGTCTCAGAGACTCGGCGCAGTGCGCCCCCACGCACGCCTCGCTGCAGTAGATCGAGTCCTTGTCCCGAGGGGCCTTCACGCAGCCCGTCGCCCTGCATCTCAGCCCCGCCGGGGCCCTGGGGCCCGACCCCACGGGATCGCGGGGCTTCACCGCAGAGGCTGCGAGGGGCAAGGCACCATCCTTTCCGACTGGCTTCCGAAGGGAAACATCACCAGCAGCAATCCTATGGGCCTCAAATTTTTTTCGATTATTTGATGTAGAATTGACGACCGTTGGCCGAGCGTCGGCTGCAGAGCCGATCGGCTTTAACTTCTTACGTTTTTCTTCACTTTCCGATCCCGTCGAATGATCGCGTAAACGTTTCATCCCCGCTATTCGTTCTTCCGTTCTTCGTTCAGCGCTCCTATTAGTCTCTGCCTCCCTCAGCGACTCACGGTTCAGTTGTTCGTCAGATCTCGGTTTGCCACTGCGATCCCTCAAACTTTGACCTTCTGGTTTCCTTTCTCCTTCCATCCGGTAGTCTTCGCTCGTTTCGGACGATTCAGAATCGCCAAGCGAGAACTTCCGTTTGGCGGAATCGCCCGATGCAATTTCATCGCTGGACCGTTTTTTAAATACGAGCTTTTGAATCGGCTTAGGACCAGCGGGATCTTTATTGATAGCTTGCATCTCGTCATGCGACTTCTTTTTAACAACCAACTTCTCCAGGTAATTCGCCGACTCACCAGCAGAGACTTCCTTGATCGCTCGCATTTTATCCGGCGACAATCTCCTAATGACAAGCTTCTCCAACGGCTTATTCTTCTCGCCCGAGTCTTTTTCGGTCGCTGGCGTTTTGTCGTCGGAGGGAATTCTGCGCAGGATCAGCTTCTTGATGGATTTCTTTGAACCGGAGAGGGTCGTGCCCTTGGACCCAGATGATGACTTTCTGTCGAGGCGCTGGAGAAGGGCAAGGGCCTTTCCCCCGACGGAGCAGGGGGGCGCAGTGCTGTCACAGGATGCATCGTCCATTGACTGTGACGAACAAGAAACACATCTAATACTCAATGCAAAATGCGCCCGTTAATTATACAATATTAATTTTATAATAATGAGTTTAGAGTACATTTCGACGTCCAAGGACGTCATCGAGGACCTCTTGTTACATTACCATTTTGGTATAACTATCAGGGCTTTGACATAGCACTTCAATTACTGTCTGGAGATAGGAAGGGCATCCGATCGTAAAAACTCAGCTCCAATATAAACGTCTAACTTGTGTTGGCAAGGAACTCGCATTACAGGCTTGCCTGCAACGAATAAAAGTGGACGTCAAAACGATGATTATTATTATTATTATTATTTAATAATTATAAAGTCATCCATCGCGGTGTCGACTTACCAGAGGGTCAGTGGGATCGTCACAGTCCCCTGTGTCGCCGCTAGAGGGAGGCACATCAGGGGACGAGTCCTTCTGCAGGCGACTGGATCGCCTGACACATCAAGCAATTCATTTAGTTTAGTTTAAACATCAACGCATCATTATTGTCATCTTTCACTGTAAGCAGCAATTTGGTGTTTGTTTTAAAAGTTGCGTAAATGCTACGCTTCACTCGTACACCCAAGCTGTGGCCTTGAAGCCTGCTTCAAATACCCAGCAAAGTACAATGAGCTACGAGAACTAATATCGCACGCTCTACCAGAACCGCAGGAAATGCCAGAGAAAAATAATATTAGACACTAACCCCCAATTTTTCAATCAAGAGCTAAATTTTAATCAAAGATTAAACGGAAGAAACCAATTATGTGTTAACCTAATCATAGATCAAGCTTTCAGTGGGCAGATTGTGTGAGATGACGTCATGACCTCGGATTAAATTTTATCACTCGACTGCAAACCCGCCTTAAAATTTCTGTAAGATAGTCAGCATAAAAAATAGAAGCAAAGTTTACAACAATTATTAAGCACAGCCACAAATCTCATGCAATGAAATAAAAATACTAAACAACACAAAAAATATGAACATACTATACATAGACACGCAATGAAATGCAAATAAAAAGCAGACCTAATCTGGCGAGACTGAAATGACTCGATGGCCGAACGAACAAATTCCTCTGTGGCGCTGCCCGTCGACGCCGACGGGGAAACGTTGTCATGGAAACCAGGGGCAGCTTGATCGGCAGACAACGTCTCGTCGACCAGATCCCACCCCTGCGCGCATGATTTTAAAATGTATGCGCATAAAAACAAAGTGTTTGGTGAGCAAATAATTTTAACATTTGTGTAGCAACGTGCCCTCATTTCAGAAATATGAAGGCTTAATGCAGACACACCAAAATTGTTTAACAGTCACGACCAAGTCATCTGTTGTGCATGGCCTATGGCCTTGAATAAAATAAGAACCAACAGCCATATAATTTTCTATGAAGAAAACCTCAGTTTCGAGGCAGCAACTGGCTAAAATCTAATTGCAATCAAACACTTACAGCCAAAATATTTGCAACAAAGAAATTTTTGTTCCACTTTGTTTCACAAGTGAAAAGTCACGCATATTCTTGAAAAGCTGTAACAAACTAAAAATAAAAAAAACAATAATCACGGAAAAGACAATTTTTCTCACCTCCTCACAGACCCACTCGGACCCATCGAGCACAAAATCCTCCTCTCTCATCTCTACTCCCATCCCCCCGTCCTCCCCCTCCTCCGCCCCCTGCCCCTCCTCTCCCACCACCTCCTCATCGCCCTCCAGCAAGGGGTCGCTGGTTGCCGCGGCGACCAGCATGACGTCATTTCTTGGTCGGGCGTACGCCGCCGCGTCAAAGGGCTCGTTGGTGGACACAAACGACGCGTCGCAGCTGGCGACAAATGGATCGTCCTGAACCAGCGCGGTCTCGGCGTCGCTGAAGGAATCGGTACGCAGCAGCCCGAAACCACCGTCCAGGTTCTGCGGGCCAAGAAGGCCCGACGGGGCCAGGCCCAGGACTTCCCTGGGTTCCAACTCCGCACCAGCGTGGCCTTCGATATACGTCGGGTCGTTGGCAATATAGGTCGAGTCACCGATAACATAGGTCGGTTCGTCAAAGATTGCGTTGGAATATGCAACTAGGGTGAGATTTTGGGCATCCATAGCAGGGGCGTGCAATTGACTTTCTTGTGGATCGAGGCCTGGGGCTAGGGGGTCATCAGCAGCAAACTCCAGCGTGGGTTCTACTCCAGCATACAATCCATGCTCGGCCTCTGACCCAACAAATTGAGCAGCAAAAGGCCAAACGGCATTGAAGACGGTCCCTTCCGGGACAACCATATCACTCGTTATGTAAACTAGTTCGTAGCCCCCCTCGCCTCCCGGGGATACGTAAACCCCTTCCACCGCTTCATATTCTCCCCCCACTTGCTCGTATTGCCCTTCTGCCGGTTCGCGACTCCCCTCGATTGGTTCATATACCCCTTCCGGCTGTAATTCGGCATCGCCTTGTACAAAATCTTGTGGGTTTTTCTCAGTAGGGAAGGTATCATCATCAGCTGCGGATTCTAGTTGTTCATTCTCACAGTTTTCTAGCGAATTTACAATCGGTTCGTCGCTGGTGGATGTCACTTGGTACTCATCATTTTCTTCTTGCACGCGCGCAGGTGGGGCAACATCGGCCAGATAGTCATCGGGAGCGACTATCATCCCCATCAGTTCTGTTTGGGTGAGTGTTTGATCGGATTTAGAAGACACCTCATTCAGATCATCAAGACTTGTGTGTTCCATGAGAGACAGGCACTGCGTGAGGCAGGACATCTGAGCGTCTCCAGCGGTCAAGTCTTCCTGGATAGAAATCTGAATGACTTCAGTCGTTCCTCCAACGCTGCAAACTTCTTCGACACTGGAAGCTTTCATGCACACCGAATAACGATCGTTTTGAGTGCCACTACACGACTGATTCCGCTCAAAGCTCTCTTTTAGCACAACCGGAGAAGAATCTTCCGAGGAGCCTACTGGCTTACTGGAAGAGCCATTCTCCACATCCGGTGCATCAGACATGACGCAAGTGCTACTGCCGCTGAGGCTTGCTTCATTCTGATTCGTTGGAAGGCAGTCTGTCGTTAATCCGACCACTTGAGCGCGATCACTACTAGCTGGAGTCTCCAAGAAACGCTCCGCAGGACCAACGTCAAATGAGTTATTTTTCACGCGTCGTGATCGATCCTTCAGTGCAGAATTTTCTTCAACGGAGGTATTCATACGAGATGTGGTTTTCCGAGAAACATTTTTGCAAGCAACAGCAGACGGTGTGGAAGCTCGGGATATAGTTTCTGAAGAGGACTTTTTGTCACCGGATTTCTTGCTAGTCACATCCTTATCGGCGATATCTTCACTGGGACTGTCTTCAAACACAAAATTCTTGCAAGTTTTATTTCCGTAATCCACACTAATAGCATCTCCATCAGATAGATTTTTGTAAGGAACATGTTTAATTGAGGAACCTTCAGAAACGATCTTCTCAAAAGTAGCATTTTTGCTACTGGCATTTTTCAAGACGACATCCTGTAAGTCCTTGCGGTTGGAATCTTCTAAGCCACTCGGTTCACTTTCGACAGGGAGCCTGTCTTCCGTCCCGCACACCCCATCAGCGCCAGAGCTCAGAGAAGATAGAAGCTCCACTTTACTCAAACCCAAACCATTCATTACATTTAAAACATCCGCCGCAGGCTTCACGCTCACAGCAATCGCCTCTTTAAAGCCAAACACAGGAGGATTGTTCGGCGAGTATGATTCGTCAATGTCGGTCGAATCGTCATCGGCCGGCTTGAGCAGCGGAGGCTTATCGTCATCTCCACCACCACCATCGTCATTATCGGCCTTAGTGTCCTGTCCCAGCGCGTAATCACGCGTCGTGTCATCAGATATCAAATCGTCGCATGATGTCAGACTTGGAGCCAACGCGTCAATCACCAATAGAGGCTTCTCCAAAACGGCCTCTATGTTTAAATCCAACCTTGGAGTCGGGCCAGTTCGAGATTTCTTCCTGCGGCACTTGCGCGCTTTAGACGCTGTGTGATTGAGGTCGCGTTGCATTGACTGTTTCGCAACAGTCTCGTTATTGTTGCTGCTTGTCAATGGTTGATCGGGATTGGATTCCATTTGAACAGGAAAACCAGCGGTAGAGGGAATAGCTGATGGAACGCGATTTACAGGCAAGCGGCAACGTGTTAGTAGTACGATAGGGGTGAGGGAAAAGTCCATGGCTTGTATGTGAGCGATGGCGCATTAGGCGACATAACGTCAATTACATCCCAGAGCGTTCTATCAACAATTCAATATTCTAACTGGCACTGCACCCGCAATCTGCAATACAAAATACGCATTTTACGTACCCGACTGAATCGCTTGTGGTTTCTTGTGCATCATTTCAAAGTGAAATATCAAAGGTCAATTTAGAATCTTAAAACTATTCGGTTTTTAATGGAGGAACAACAACCTTTAAACTATTGAAATTTTTGCATCGTTGATATTAATCATAGGATAGATTAATAAATGCATTAAAATAACAGTACTAGACGCAGCCTACAAAAAACTAGGCTATATTGATCACTGACAATATGCAATGGGCATAAAATTAAACGAAGCAGCATGAATTCAAGAGTTTAGATATTGCCTGGAATACGCCAAGATCCTTGCAAAAAATCTGCCTACTTGGCGTTAACCAATTGACGCAATACCTCGTTGGGGTCTGGAAAAAACCAATGACCTACTTACAAAACAAGCGCAGGAAATTTAAACCCGCTGACCGATTCATTGCTCTCATAGTGTACCGTGTCTTCTTAGGCTAGGAGCAATCTTATTATTTAAATGGGTAATTAAAAATTAAAATTGCAAATCTTCTATATTAAATACAAAATTCACGTAACCCTTGTAGCCGCCATGTTTGAGCAACAATGCTAGCGACAGACCGGGGGACAAAAAGTTAATGACAACAACAAAATGTAAATGTCAACAAAATAATATTAAAACATCATAATGATTAATAACAATTTTCCTGCACGACCCCCGAAAACATAATGCAGGTTGCGTCTGAATAATCTTCAAAAGTTTCTGAGTAGGGCCTAATTCTTTC
>JAQIWG010006643.1:0-13111 GCA_034695025.1 Chamaedrilus cognettii | reverse complement strand
GTCTGCGTAGTGGTCTAGTGTCGCTCTCTGTGTCTGCGTAGTGGTCTACTATCGCTCTCTGTGTCTGCGTAGTGGTCGCGCTCTCAGTGACCTCGGATGCTCAGCTTGCACTGCGAGTCACCGACGCCGACGCCGGCTTCCTCATGAAGCCGATGAGCCGGTCGGTGGTGCCGGCCGGCTCTAACCGTAGTGTCACGGAATGGCCGTTCTTCGCGCTGCCTGGTGCACGCGCAGTCAGTGCGACCTTTGACAGGTTGGTGATGTTGGAGGATTCTATCTGAAGAGAGTCAGTGAGGACAGAGAGCAGACTAGCATGCGAGCAACGTGAGAATGGCTCTGATAGTACTTCTTTAGCACAATATGGTGCTAGAGATATTTTAATCAATTGTTTTATTTATCTATGTTGTTATATTTTAATTAGCTGCGGGACTTTGACCGGCAGCCAATCACAGAGTTGGCAATGCTTGAACGGAAGCAGCGACGACAGTAGAGTGACAGGGCAGTCATTATAGCGTTACGCACTTAGGCTAGTTGTTCAATAGAGTTATTTGAAAGATCTTGGATTATTTGAATAACTCTCCAATAATGGCGAGTTATTTGAATGGTCTGGATCTATTTGCACAATCTGATTGGATCGTGAGGTCATTTGTGTTCTGTAGCAATTTAAAACCAAACAACTTTAGATTGAGCAACTGGGCCTTAGTCATCGTTGCGTTCTGCAGTAGTCATCGTAGCGTGATGCACTGACATGCGTAGTCATTATGGCGTGACGAACGAGTCTTTGTAGCATGACACAGTTACAGTCATTGTAGTGTGAGGCAGTAGTCATTACAGCGTGATGCAGTAGTCACTATAGCGTGATGCAGTAGTCATCACAGCGTTATGCATCAGTCATCATAGCGTGACGCACTTAGTCATCGTTGAGTGACCGAGTATTCATTGTAGCGTGACTCTGTAGGCCTAGTCATTTTGACGTGATGCAGTTGTCATTGTAGCATGACCCAGCAGTCATTGTAGCATGACCCAGCAGTCATTGTAGCGTGACCCAGCAGTCATTGTAGCGTGACCCAGCAGTCATTGTAGCATGACCCAGCAGTCATTGTAGCATGACCCAGCAGTCATTGTAGCATGACCCAGCAGTCATTGTAGCGTGACCCAGCAGTCATTGTAGCGTGACCCAGCAGTCATTGTAGCATGACCCAGCAGTCATTGTAGCGTGACCCAGCAGTCATTGTAGCATGACCCAGCAGTCATTGTAGCGTGACCTAGCAGTCATTGTAGCATGGCCCAGCAGTCATTGTAGCGTGATCCTGCCGTCATTGTAGCGTGACCCAGTAGTTATTGTAGCGTGACCCAGTAGTGATTATAGCGTGATGCGTGGGTCATCATAGCGTGATGTTGCAGCGATCGTAGCATGAAGCAGCAGGTATAGTAGCATGACGCAGCAGTCATTTTAGTGTGACGCAGCAGGCATGGTAGCGTGACGCAGTAATCATAGCGTGATGCATCAGTCACTGTAGCATGATGCATCAGTCACTGTAGCGTGATGCATCAGTCACTGTAGCGTGATGCATCAGTCACTGTAGCGTGATGCATCAGTCACTGTAGCGTCACGCAGCAGGCATAGTAGCGTGACGCAGTGGTCATCGTAGCGTGACGCTGTACACATAGTCATAGTAGCGTGACGCAGCATTCGTCGTCACGACTTGTAACGCTGCAGGTTTGAGGCGCACGCCGAGGTGCCACCCACCTGGGCGGGGGAGAGGCGCGGGGAGGGGGCCGGGGATGGGGGAGTGGGCGGCAGTGTGGGAGTGGGAGGGCGGTGGAGGGTGTCGGCTCACCTCGTGGCTGACACTGTTTCAGCTGCGCGCCCGCTGCTGCAGGTCAGTGACATGAGGCCGCGCCGCCACGTTGAGCACTTTCAATACAGAGCTCTTGAGTAAAGTTATTTATGAATTGGGAAAGCAGTGTAATGTAATAACAGATAGTTAAACAAGTAACTCTGAATAAATTAGATGCTGCTGCCTCCCAGGCTACCAGAGACACACACGCATGTGCGCATTTTGTGGCCTCATTTGTCGCTTACACAGGGGAAAGTCATTTGCAGGAAAGGACACCGGCCCTTAACTTTGCCTTATCTGTGGCATTCTCACCTGCGACAGTATAATCTCAGGCTACTAGACACCTGTCAGATGGATGCCAGCGGGAATACCACAAATATGAAGGGATTAAAACAATCCCTTAATATTTGTGGTATTCCCGCTGGCATCCATCTGACAGATGTCTAGTAGCTTGAGATTACACAACCCTTGTCGATTACTCGTCCGAATATCGCATTTAAAAAAGAAATTCGTTAATTTATCTATGATTTACTATAGCATTGTCAGTACTGTTCATCGTGGTGGGGAGGAGACAATATGCACTCATGAGGTGCACGGCAAATGCACAAGGACGACAACAAAAGGTTAATAACAGCCCTTCATCCCTCTGGGGTCAGTAAATGAGTAGTTAAGACAGTCAGCGATGCAGGCTGAGTTCAATAACTGACCAGAGTTGGTCCTTTAGTGTCGATGGCTGTCTTCAGCAACGACGACAGCATCATATCATTCGTTTTGCATGTAGCACTACAGTGACCCTCGTGTGTCGCTGTGTCATCAAATAACAAGAAAACAAGCACATATGTAAACAAAGCTGATGACAGCCTGCAGGCCTCAGTGCTGAAGGTTCAAGGCTGCTCTGCAGGTCCTGTTTCACGCAAGCGTCCTCACTCCTGGCCCCCACACGGGCGCCAATACTTCGTCACGTGGGGGCGCCCCAGTGCCCCCCCTGACCCCACTCAAGCTCTGCGCCTTGGTGCGCCTCACAAGAGGTCACACCCCCCCAATCACAAAGGACGACAATTCCCCAGTCATCAAGGGCGACGCCTCCTCAGTCACAAAAGGCAATGCCCCCTCGCTCGCTAAGGACGACGCTGTTGGGGCAAGTGCTGCGTGTGAAGTAGAGGGGGCCGAGGGCGCGTGTGTGGCGGGGGTCAGCGTCCCCCCTGACTGGTGGGCGGGAGGGAGGGGGGCTCAGCAGGGGGCAGCAGTGGTGGTGTCCTACTCCCTGCTGACCGTCGAGAGGGGCGCGCTTTGTGACCCCACCCTTCACCCGGGGGACCCGCAGTCTTACCTGGGGGTGGCGACCCTGATTGGGGGGGAGGGAGGGGGAGGGGGGTACGTGGAGCTGAAGGAGGACCAGCACATCCTGCTGTATGTGCCGAGGGGGGCCCAGGCCCCCGGCGCCCCCTTTAGGGTCCCCGTCAGACTGCAGGCGCACTCTGACCTGCGCCTCTTTGTCATCAAGTGAGTCGTGGAGACCTCACTGTGTGGATGTCACACAGTGGATGTCACACCCCCGCGGGTGTGACATTCACTGTGTGACATCCACTGTGTGACATCCACTGTGTGGTGGGGAGGATTGGTGCATGACGTCCACAGTGTGGCATCCACTCTGACATGTGTGTGGCATCCACTGTGTGACTGGTGTGTGGCATCTACTATGTGCAGGAGTGTGGCATTCACTGTGTGACAGGTGTGTAGCATTCGCTATGTGAGGCAGGGGTATGTTTCTGTCAGGGTGAGTGAAGCGGGGGCTACATTTGTGTCAGGGTGCGAGTAAGGCGGGGGGTGCGTGTGTGTTAAGATGAGTGAGGTGGGAGGTGTGTTTGTCAGGGTGAGTGAAGCGGGGGTGCGTGTGTGTCAGGATACGAGTAAGGGGGGGGGTGCGTGTCTGGCAGGGTGCGAGTGAGGTGGGAGGTGCGTGTGTCAGGGTGAGTGAGGCGTGGGGTGCGTGTGGTGGGGGCGGTGCTCTCCTCCCCCCTCAACCAGACGCGCTGGCGCCTCACGGTGGACGTGAGTGCGCGACGCCTTGGTGCCATGGTGACGGCTTATGTGCCCCCCGACACGCTGGGCACCCTCCTCGCGGCGGCGCCCAGGGGGTGAGCGACCCCCACTAGAGCTGTTCACTTCTGGTCGTCACTGATGCCATACGCAGACAATCTATGCCGCGAAGGCATTGTGTAATTTGATCTATAGCGCTTCTCGCTGATAACTGATTATTGGAGCAGCGAGAGTTCCTTATCTTTGGTGTGAAAATGAATGTGCTTGGCCAGATACGTTCGCCTGGCCCTGTAGGCCAGATATAAATAATGAAAACATTTGAAAAATATATGGAGTGTTGAGGATGAAATATGGGTGATGAAGTACCCTGAATCGTTGAGTGAACTGTGCAGTTTTGGGTAGTTGCATATCTGCCCACCGAGTGTTATTGCTGCATGCTTTCTACGGGCACTGATCCCCTCTAGCTTCTTCTACATGGCTGTTCGGTGTTCATCCTCACCTATTTATGGTGGATCAATTCCTGAAAGCACTAATGCTCCTTCACGACTACAAATCAATTTGTGTTTTTGCAATTGACTCAGAATGTGATATCCATGGTAGTACATGATGCTATGTACAGCGATATCTGACATGGTCAGAATATCTCCTGCATCCCTGCTACTTGGAGTTGTCTGAAAGCCAACTGATACGAGTGGATGGGGCCGGTTGTGGCCTGGAGTAGGCTAATATTTATTGTGAAACATGCTCCATGCCTCACTGCGCAGGGTGGAGGAGGTGTTTGAGTGGATCGTTGAGGTCCAAGATGGCGCGTCGGGTGTTGGGGGCGCTGGGGGGGGTGGTGTGGGGGTTGGAGGGGGGGAGGAGCGGGGTCGGCTGGTGTTCAGCCTGGAGTACGAGTTGACGGGGCGCGACAGGGAGTCGTACGGCTCCATCCACAACAAGGCTGTCGCGCTCGTGCACATCCGGCAGGACAGCTCCACCTTCATCGTACCGGTCCTCCAGGTGAGCACTTCTTACCTCTCCTCGGCGCCACATGAGTTCTTACCTCTACTCCACGTGAATCCTTACCTCGCCACTACTCCAAGTGAGTTCTTTCCTCTATTCTAGGTGAGTCCTACTTACCTGTACTCCATGTAGTCCTTGCCTCTGCTCCACGCGAGTCCTTACCTCTACTCCAGGGAGACCTTCTTACCTCTATGCTATGTGAGTTCTTCATACCTGTCCTCCAGGTGAGTCCTCTACCTCAGTGCTTCTCAAACTTTTTGGTTTTGCGGACCGGCAAATTTTTTTCCGGTCCTGCTGGGGACCGGCAACTTTTATAGTCAAATTTTTGTACGGTCCAATAAATATGATTCAAATATTAATGACGGAGTAATCCATATATTTGCAGTGTGTAAAAAATGACATCAAATTTATAAGGCTGTTACAGTGTTACAGGTACATGTACCTTGTCAAATGTTAACCGATTTTTCAATTCTTCCGCTTGTGGAAAGACAATTAAATAGCCAAAAATGTGCAGATTTGTCTTTAATACACAATGGCCACACAATTTTGGAGAAAGTTGCAACTTCAAAACTGCCATAAATTTGAAAGAAAATAGGATGCTGTCAAAAACTAAGCTGCTAGGATGTAACGTTTCAGATTGGAGCTGGCTGCATTAAGCCTGACTGCTTTGCACACTTTGACCTCTTGATTAATTAAAAGAGAGAAGTCGGTGCAGTGAAGGCCAGTTTTGAAACATCCATCGAAATCATCACCCACTGGCTAAACGTTGATTGCGTGCGCATGAACGTTCAGCAAACATTTTGTTATCCCAGAATAGCCTAAAATAAGTTAACTCTTTAGCCTCGCAACCGTGAATAGGGTGCGGTTCATGTCGTCCTTCTAATTCGTTTTCAGCATAATCTGGCACACTCAAGTTCAACTTTCGGTTTTCAATTGTGTTTTGGTTCGGATTTGTGCTAATTGCAAGCTTGAACTATTTGAAAATATCACTACAGCATGATCATGGCTTATTGATTGAACATTTGCATGATTTGTTTTTTACATTTAAACAACAATTGCCATTCAGTCTTTTGAAAATATAGACAGCTTAATTTCCAACATTGAAAGAATTATTTTAATCACTGAAGTTACAGTCATAGGTTTGCTGTCTCCTTTTTTGAGCTCACAAGGTAGCAAGCGTTTATGATTACACAGCTACACTTCACAGATCGATGGCATAGGATGACTTCAAATGTTCAACTAACATCAAAGGAGAGAAGTTGATATATTTTCTCCCAGCTCGCCGCGGACTGGCAGCAGGTGGTGCGCGGACCGGCGCCGGTCCGCGGACCACCACTTAGAGTAGCGTCGCTCTACCTGTCCTCCAGGTGAGTCATCTACTTGTCCTCCAGGTGAGTCCTCTACCTGTTCTTTAGGTGAGTCCTCTACCTGTCCGTCAGGTGAGTCCTCTTCTTGCCCTCCAGGTGAGACTTCATGTATGGTAGATAAGATAAAGTCCACCTATTTTGGCTGGATGTCCTGATACATCAGGCTGTGCTGTGCTATACATTGAGTTGATGCTATCCCTTGTTGCTGCTCGTCTAGCCTATACCATCGGGCTACTTATGGCTTGTAGCCTGTGATTGTAGGAAGCAACGTTTTTGTTGAGCCAGGGCTTGCATATGTTAAAGCCAAGCTGCATGGTGCACATATCATCTGACCCGGCCTACCGACATGACTACTCCTTGGCCTTGGTGTCTGTCTCAGCCTGGGTGAACTAGAGATGATGCCTGTGTTGCCAGGAGGGCGTCCCGATATGATTGTCAGACTGTGAAACGGACGAAAAGTCAACTATTATTATTATTTTTATTGTTATGTAGCCTGGCTTTAACATATGTGGGCACTGCTCTTTGCTTTGTAATCGGAACATGTCTTTATATGGAGAGACTATGTGCGGTGTCTTGCGCCGCAAGTGACGATTGATGCTGGTGTTGCCGCTAGACGACAGAGCTTGTCAACACGGCCGTGCTGACTGGGCGCGCTCAGAGCTATCCGCTCAGGGTCTACGCGGTCAGCGGGGGCGCGGGGGGAGGAAGGGGCGTCAGGGGGGGCGGGGGCGCGGTGGTGGTGGACGTCACGTCTCAGAGCACCTGTCACTCGGGCGACGAACAAGTGATCCAGGTGACTGCGTACTGTAATGCATTCTGTGGACTGTTCCTCTCTCTAGTGCACTGTCGAGCGGCAGGTCTCTGACATCAAATCTCTTTGCATCTTCCACACAAGTAGAGGACCTTTGACATTTCCTTTATGTTGCTATACGATTTTCTTCCCAGTAATTCATCTATAATTCCTATTCTTTTCCTTCCCCTTGTCCCATGGCCCTCCGTTCTTCCCTGCAGTATTTCTCTCATCAATCCCTCTCCACTCACTACTTGCCCAATCCAGTTGTTCTTTCTCCGCACAATAATATCCACAAGACTTTAGTGTTTTTTCTCGTCACCTCTTGCCAACAGTTCTGAATTGCCTGTATGGTGTGGGTTATATGGCAAGTATTTGAATGAGAGGGGTACTCTATATGGTATCAGCCACCGTCGATGATGGAGCGATTGAAATGGGAAAGGCCAGGCCTTTTTTTATGAAAATTATTATGTCAAGTTATGACAAAATTATGATTTTGGATTCATAGAGATTAGACAGCGTCTGGCCTTCTGACAGTGCTGGATTCACATATGGGGCACATGGGGTACGTGCCCTGGGCCTCCGCAAACAAGGGGGCCTCTACAACACAAAGAGGGGGGCCTCCGCCAATTTTTTACAGCATTAGTGTAACGTAGTCTGCAGCTAGAATGCAGTTACAAAACAGCGCTGAAGCAGCTGTAGGCATAGGAATATTTTTGGCGGAAAATCCGTTAGCACCCCCCCCCCCTCCCCCCCTTTGTTCGTATGTTGGTTTCGAAAGGGAAAAAGGGGGCCTCCGCAGAATTTGTGGCCCGAGCCTTTTTTGGTGTAAATTTGGCACTGCCTTCTGGGCCCTTCCTAAATGATCCCCCTATTGCATGTTCTTGTCGTGGACGAAGAGCTGAGAAGAGCTTGAAGAGCTGCATTGTGTGTGGCAGTGAGCAGAGATTTCTATTCTAGTGTGCACCTGCGGGCTCATATTTATTAGGGATCTGGGCGCAGCTTTTGCCTTGGATTGGAGTGTATTTTATATTCTTATCTTTTTGGTAATTGTATAAATATATTTCATATCATATAACAACTAGTTATATTGTATTTCCCTATGGAGAATCTGAGATGTTACGAGGCGAGTCAAGTTATGGCTGATCATAATATTGCTGCTCAGTATCCTCTAGTAATGATAAGAAGTGTATAGATGCAGCAGTTCGGCCTAGGCCTTGCTGGTCCCGTTTGTTCCACATTAATCTCAGTTTCAGTTAATTTTAACTTATCAACTTCAACTTCTCTACTGCACTCCACCCCAATGGATGATTATTTGCAGGGCTGACGAAATTAAGCACCATTGCCAATGGTGCACAAAGTGACTCGCAATCTTTTGCCGCGGCCGGGGTTCAAACCGTCTCTCTGCCACACTCGCAATCCGAAGTCTGCGACTTAGACCGTTCGGCCACAACGCTTCGCCAAACAAGCTTATGACAAGTTTTTAGATTGCTGCCCTTCGTTTTGTATCGCAATCGCCGCAGTGTTGCACTGGGCACAAGTCTGAGACAGTTTTTCCACCACATTATCCATCGTGTTTAGTGGAGCTTCATCGTTGAGTGGCCATGATGTCCAAGGCTGCGCGTGCGAGGTGCCTTAACTACTGTAGTCCTGTGCATCTCTAGTGCGCATTTACTCTACTGCTAGGCCTGTGCGCTATAGCTTTGATTGTGCACTAAATAAACTACTAACTGCCACTATTTGGTCATATATTCTTTAAATGTCAGTGTTTTCGCATGGGTTTGACGTGGTGAAGACTGCTGAAGTTGAGTTTTTATGATCGGATGTCCTTCCTGACGCCAATGAAATAAATAATAAGGGGTTAGCGGTACGGGTCTTGCAACAGAGACTTGTGTGCTAAAACAGCCTTGCTGAAGGGCCTGTAACGCTTTGTTTCATATTGCCGGAGCCGGGACTTGAATCCAGGTCTCTAGGACTCGAGTCGGACGCCTCAACCACTACACCCCGATTGACCCATTTAGTCTGCTGTCTATATGTGACCCATTCAGTCTGTTGCGTATATGTGAACCATTCAGTCTGCTGCCTATCACATATAGGTTGCCCATTTAGTCTGCTGCCTAGATATGATCCATTCAGTCTGCTGCCTATATGTGACCCATTTAGTCTGCTGCCTATATGTGACCCATTCAGTCTGCTGCCTATATGTGACCCATTCAGGCTGCTGCCTATATGTGACCCATTCAGTCTGCTGCCTCTATGTAACCCATTCAGGCTGCTGCATATATTTGACCCATTCAGTCTATAGTTGGTTAAGTCTGTGGGTCCAATTCAGTCTGCAGACTCATTTCAAGATCTGATTACAGTCAACCATTGCCTGTCCCTCCCCTCCCTCTCTAGGTGCACCACCCACCTGTCCTCCCATCATGGCGCTAATCAGATGGGTGGTCAGCCTGTGTCGATCCCTCGCTGACTCTTCCCCCTCGATCAATTACTCTCGATTCACTGTGTGACGTCGGCAGTGGCTGAGAGCAGGCCCCAATATAGAATATGCCAAGTTGAGCTTGATATTAGCCTCGCTCACCTCAGAACTCAATGGTGGCGATCCGCTTGGAATCTATTTAGGGTTAGTTTAGGGTTAGATTAGGGTTATGTTCTAGATTTGGATGGGCAAAGCTTGGAATATCTTAGTTGTAAATTGTTTGTTGATTTTTGATTGACAGATGAACAAAGGTATACAGTGGGTGTGGCTTACATATCATACTGAATTGTACTGATTGTATATGTTTGCCAGCAGGCCAGGAGTTGTGGCCATGGCAGCTGTATCAAGCCAAATTGTATTATTTCTTTGGCTGATGTTGCTTCAATTAATCTTGATTAATTTTATATCCTGGGGTATTGGGTACTGAAACGCAGTCGAGTTACTATGTTGAGCCTATACACCGTGAACGGAAAAAAAACGGACCTGTAGTTTTACTGCAATAATTTGTGCAATAATTTGTATATTTGAATCAAAGGACTGGAAAACTTCTGTTTAAACGGCTACGAGTCGCATATTTATAATTTTTTAGTTAAAATGTGTGTTTGAAATGTCGTCCTTCGGTCTCTACGCGCGCACCAAGACGCACTCGCCACTGACGTGTTATTTCTTGCAGTATGCAGTCTCCAGCTGCCAACTTGACACCTGCATGAAGGAGTTGTATCAATCTTATGCAGGAAGTTTAGTGTACACAGCACGTTTCCATCCTTTATCAGGAAATGCCATAACATAGCGTTTTGCACTGTAATTCTAATTTTGGCGTAATCACTATTCTGTCTGCCTCGCTTAGCGCCATTTGTAGATAAATGACGTCACTTGACGTCACTGTGACGTCAATTTGTAACTGATTCATCTCAAAAATATAAAAATAGTTCATGTTGTAGTTGAGAGCGGAGTCGATTTAGCCGAAATAAAAAAAATTATATTTGGCATATAGTTCTGTAGTTGTTATAGAGGTTGTATTGCAGAGGTTCGTTTTTTTCCGTTCACAGTTTGGTACGGATTTAGAGGACTTACGTGGCAGTGATTATGCCAAACGCATATATGACGACGACAGCTAATTAGGTTAGGCCATTTGACGACAGCTAATTAGGTTAGGCCATTTGCGTGCACTGAGCACAAATACGCGCAGCCGCAGAAGTCGGGGCTTCATCTGCCATCGTCGATAATTATTTTTTTGTCGCAGTGACACTTGGTAAAAAAAAATTTGGGTTCCTTGTCGATCCATGTTCCTACAAGTTCAATGACTGATGAAAAACAGAGTATATTTGATGTATTCCAGTGCATCAGAAGGGAGTAATAATACAACTGATAACTGATACAATAGCATCAGTTATCCTTACAATTCAACTTAATGAAGCTCTTCTGGACCTTTGACAAGAATACAATTACTCTCTGTCAGTATTATTCTGGTGAATTACCAGCGAGTTATGTTGTGGACATACGCACATTTAATTTTTACCAGAAGTTGAGCGAGGCGAACTTCAACCCAGCCAGTATTCTATTCAAATGGTTGATTGAATTGGATTGGATTGCAATAGATGGCAAATGCCAGAACAAATAATTATAATTTGATCAACATGTCTTTTAGGAATCACTGTATTACATTACTTGAATAATTAATTGTAATTTATCAAGTTCAAATTGGTGTACCCTAATATCGTTGATTGATTCTATTTTTGGTTTAAAATTCTCAACAACAAGCTGGTAGTTGGTTGTGACATTAGACGTCTTTCTTATTATGAGGAAGACCAGTTTTATCTCCATTGAAGTATTAAATTTTTTGTTGGATGCGGTACTTCGTTCGGTTGGTGTCTTTGTATTATTTGAATTGTTCCCTGCACTACACTGCTTGTGTGAAATAACGATCTATGTATTAGAGCAGGTTGTGCTAATATTGAATCAAATGTGTAAAAAATTGACTAATAAGTAACGCGTGACAAAAAGGTTAAATTTTTCGGAAAAATTGTGGACATTTTTTTTCGCTTCGAGAACAGGCACTCCTTAACCTTAAATCAACCTGATTGTCACCCAAACCTAAACAAAGATAAAACGAAGAAATACAGTAGCAAATTAAAATGATATTAACATGTTCTCCATTGCATATTTTTCGATTTAGGTGTTTTGTAGTATGCCATCGATCGGCAGATCGAGGACATATGTACATCGACATATTAGACCCATGCATTGTCTCTCCAGCCTGCATGCATGTTCCCGCAGCATGTCAGCAATGGTAGCCTGTCAGGCTGTCAGCAGTGTTGGCATGGTAGCGTGTCAGGCTGTCAGCAGTCTTGGCATGGTAGCGTGTCAGCAATGGCAGTGTATCGGCAATGGTAGTATGATAGCGTGTGTCTCAGAATGGTAGCATGATAGCGTGTGTCAGCAATGGTAGCATGATAGCGTGTGTCAGCAATGGTAGCATGATAGCGTGTGTCAGCAATGGTAGCATGATAGCATGCATCAGCAATGGTAGCATGATAGCGTGTGTCAGCATGTGTCAGCAATGGTAGCATGGCGGCATGCGTCAGCAATGGTAGCTTGTTAGCAATGGTAGACGGGTAGCGCGCTAGCAATTGCAGCATGTCGGCAAAGATGGCATGTCAGCGATGGTAGTGTGTCAACAATGATAGCATGTCGGCAATAGTAGCATGGTAGCGTGCTAGCAATTGTAGCATGTTAGCGTGTGTCAGCGATGATGGGATGGTAACGTGTGTCAGCGATGGTAATATGTCGGCAATGCTAGCAGTTATTGTAGCCTACTGGTGTCGCGGCATTGATGCTACTGGTGCTGCGGCGCTGTGAGCAGAGACAAGCGGATTTGTCGACGGCGGCTGACTGCACGCATGATGTATGAGAAGAATAAATTGTGACCCGCTTTCTTGCGTCTTGATTGGCGTTCTATCTTCTACACGGATGGGGGGAGAGGCCATGCGGTGTTCTGATGGGAGGGGTGGCCAGTGCTGTGTCCGGGGGTGGGGGCCCTGGGAGGATAGGGGGGTGCAGAAATATATCAGAGACCTGCCAGTTATGTGAGTTGAGATTGTATGTGAGATGGGTTCTGATTTTTGACTGTAGGGTGTAGACCAGGGGTATTTATTCAATTAATTACGTTCGGGGGTCACACAAATTTAAATAATGGTAAAATTGTGTACATTTAATATATCACAAGCATACATCACCATTATGTAATACAGGTTGCGTAGGGTTCATATATATTTTAAATACCTAACTACTATTATGGAATATTCATTTCAATACACTTTGCTTAATATGAAAAGTATTACCTTTGATTTACTTAATATTACATAGATAACAATAAGGTAGTAAAGTTTAAGGTCGCGGGAGTCACTTATGACTCATCACTGATTCGCCGCATGACTATAATACATACTGCTAATAAAGTGTAGTTAATATAATATATCATCCAATATAATTGACAATGCCCTGCCTGCCTACCTGCGAGCGTGCTATAGACAGGAGTGGCACATAAATGCCAGTAGTTAGGCCTACACATTATGTGTGGTGCGTTGGT
>JAQIWG010006642.1:0-13112 GCA_034695025.1 Chamaedrilus cognettii | reverse complement strand
CTTAGTTTTGGGCGCAGGGAGCGGGTATTTGCGCAAATGATTTTATAACATTTTGGGGGTGGTCTGGTGCCGCGTAAAAATGCGTTACAAGGCGTGGGTAGGGGAGGTAGAGCTGACATTTTTGGCGCTATATAATATGTCAATGACCCCCTTATTGTTACTTAAGTGGTTTGGGGAAATTCTGTACTAAAAGTTGCTGCATGAGCAATAGCGCACCGCGATGTAGAGAGGAAAACGGCGCAATTGGTTTTCATTTCTCTTTCGTGACATCTTAGTAGCACACTGCCGCACTCTGCTCTCAATATAACTAAAGTTACATTCCGAATAAAAATCTAAAAATTTATTTAAATCAATAAATTTGATTATATTTCTAGAAAATGTTTAGGCGGCAAAATAGTTTGGCACGAAACATATGCAATTAAAGTGACAATGCTGAAACATTGACGCACAGGTTCAGAGTGCGGCTCACTCCGAGGCCGAAACTATATACGTAGATGTGCGCAGAGTGCGAGAAGTGCGATTGAAAATAAATGCATGCCCGAGGCTGATAGCCTCACAATTAACGACCACCGAGGCCGAGTTGTACAATAGAGAGTTATTTGAACCATAGTTGAACGATCCAGAATTGTTTGTATAACTCTCCAATATCGGCGTGCTATTCAAACAAGCCTGGATCTAATTTGCGATATCTGATTGGATCTTGTTGTCATCTTTGTTCTGTGATTATTTAAAACCAAATAACTCTCGATTGAGCAAGTGGGCCTTAATGATCACGTTCAATCACAGGCAGTCAAATAGATCTAATATCTAGCGGGAGCGTGGGTCAGGGTTAAAGTGGAAAGCAGGAGGTGGGGGTCCCATATTTAAAAACAACGCCCACAAAGCTATAATGTCGAAATAAATGCTTTTCTTTGAAATTTTTTGGAGTGCGTAACCCCTAGTCGGATATTTGAGCCACCCTGCGACTTTGAGCTGCTCTGAGCGGCTCTGAGCGGCTCTGAGCGGCTCTGAGCGGTTCTGAGCGGCTCTGAGCGGCTCTGCAAAGCGGCTCTGAGAGGCTCTAAGAGGCTCTGAACGGCACTGTAGAGATGCTCTCAGCGGCTCTGTCATACAGATCCCTTAACATGGCCTATGCTAAGTAAGTTAGCCTATACTGTAAATGTAAATGATTCTGATCGTTCGTTTATGGAACAGGATCCCAATATTATTGAAAGTGCCGGGTCTCAGATTGGAGGTGCCGGGTCCCACAGTTGAGGTGGCGGGTCCCTAATAGGAGGTGTCGGGTCTAAGACCTAGCGGGACCTGGCCCACTTTAACCACTGGCGTAGATTATACATGTATCTACATGTACACAATTAATGTAGGCCTACACGCCAGGCAGCGAGGCTGCAACAGCCTGAAACTGACAGAAGGCCGAACGTCCTCATCATTTTAGTCAGTATATTATGTCATCATTATTTGGTAACTAAAGGTCGATATTGAAAACTTATCGAAATTCGGAAATGTACATAGATTGTTTAACATTGCTCGTAATTCGCGCAGTGAGGGCGTGAGCCGCGTAACTCGCCCTCACTGATATTTCTTTAGTCCGGCGGGCAGGGGTCTCTTCGCGTCAAACGCGCGAAGCAGCGCGTCAGCCACCCACTCGGGCAGGTACGTGAGGGGCATCCAGAACAAGCGGGCGTCCCACCCGACCACGTAGCGCGCGCGGGGGTAGCGATCCATCAGGGCCTGCGTGTACGCGTCCACCACGTCAGCGATCTGGCGGGAAGCGATCTTGTCTAAAGTGTCGAAGACGCCAGTCGTGACTGAAGCCAAACACGAGAAAATGAAGGAAGGGGAAAGGGCGGTTGCAGTTTAAAGGCCGTGTGTAGCAACAAAAGGCCTATAGTGACTATAGTGACTACTGGCTAGTAGTGAGACCTATATGAAATATGAAGAATAGTGAGAATAATGAAGAACATCTCACAAATTGAGATTATCTACGCCACATATTGCGTAGGCAAACGTAAATGATTATACTATACCACTCTGCCTTGACTTAAAGTAGAAAAAATCATTTCCATCCCCTTACGGATAAAGAAAAGCACAGCGATTCGCCAGTTGGCTTTTCAGTTTCATGCACGGCTATCGCAGTCATCTATTAGAATTATGAGGCCTAATTATCGTTCACGCGTCTACATGCAAGTCTCGATGCTTAGAATATTCATGTTCTCTGACGGACCTTGTCAGGAAGGTTACAATAATTACTGTCAAAAACGCCTCGCTGCCGCTACGCTGCCCGCACAGAATGCGCAGTAGCCTGATGTATGTCAATAAAAATGTAGCCTAGCCTACACGTGCACTAGAAATTTGGCAAATTTGGCAAATGTGAAGGCCTGTGACGTTGTTACTTTGGAAAGTAGATTCACGCTTCATACACCAAATTGAAGCTACGTGTGCTCTAGGTGCTCAGAATTTCTAATTTGCAGCAAGAAACTCTAAAGGCGTTCATACAATCCTCATCATCCTCACACGCATTGGTTTTCATGGTAGTCTATACGCCTAAACATTGAACAATATTGTACAATTTACGTGCTTTTCTGGTTGCTACTTGTGAAGAAACTGAATTTTGATCAAAATTGTAAGAAGTGAAGAAATTGAATGCTTATCAACATGAAGAGTAAATTTCATGATAAAACTTGAGGAGGGCTAGACGAAACCACAGTTGACAAATTGAACAAATTGACCCGTTCGTAGATATCAAAGCCTTAACCTGTTAGCGGCAGTCCCGTAAAAACGGACACTTTGTAATGAAGCATTATTGCGCGTAAACTATAAGCTAGAAATGTAAAAATTCGTTAGCGATGTATGATGTAGCCACTATACATGTAGGCCAATCTTCAAATTTATATTTCTTAAATAATATTGTTGCAAACTGCCAAAGTTACAATACACCGAGGTTGGATAATTTTTATGGTCCGCCCTGTATTTTATTCGTTGATTCAATGACAAGCATCGCGTTAATATCTGTAACTTGATATCTAGGCTTAAATCTAGATGTAACTATATCTATTAGTATCCTATTGTGGTTAGAGTTTGAAGGGGTTTTTAGATTACCGTATATCATGGTAATCTAAAATCGGAAATTGACTATATTCTATCATGGATTACGGTAATTTATAATAAATTACCGATTCGGTAATTTATAGTGATTTTTTCTTATTAGAAACGTCGATTTTGGTATGAAATGTACTTGAAATGCATCTCATGGCAGCAACCTGGCCCGTTTCGTTGAAACATGGTTGTTTTTGACGGAAAGTACTTCGATGTTGAAGCCTAGAATGATTTGAAAATTTTATTTTATATTTCGAATCGTTCTGTAGTTGGCGGGTCAAGAATGTGAGTAGTAGGATTGCCATAGTTTACCGGTAATTTAAAAATAGATTACAGGTAACCTGAGTATTTTTAGTTTACTGGTAATTTTCGCACGCCAATTTTGATCCATTTTCAAATGACATAATAAAACCATTTATTTAATTCAATCTCGCACAATTAAAGTTCGTTGCTAGGCAGCAATCAACATTCCCAAAAGAGGCGGCCGAGAATTAAAATTTAACATTAAAAGAAATTAAACTCTCTATCGGATGACTTGCGCTTGTGGCAACTTTCACTCACGTGGAGCTTGCGTGGACAAATTAAATTGAAGGTTCTCAGTGCGCACAACCAAAGAAGAATCCCCTCCATCCCCATAATGAGGATTGTTGATGGGTTAAAGTTAAATAAAGGTGGAGTTACATTACGTCCAAAAAGTTGGATTTCGAGCTTTTTTTTGGAATCAGATTTTGAATATGTAATATACGATTTTCGCGCATTTATTGCTGGCGTTTTCCAAACACACGTGTGTTCTCGGACCGTCTTCCGAAAGCACGCTTGTTCAGAACATGGCAGCGAATCCAATTAGTGTTGAAGAACTAATGTACGGTAACTTTATACCTGCTGGCCACAGAAAACCTCAGTCAGGTTTGCCTGTTACTGCAGTTTACATCCCCAATAAAAGCACAAGGAACACACTTATTAAGTAATAATAATACTATACAGACCACGTCACATTATGTCAATATGTCACATTATGTCAATAAGTCACATCATGTCAATAAGTTACAATATGTCAATAAGTCACATTATATCAATAAGTCACATTATGTCAATAAGTCACATTATGTCAATAAGTCACATTATGTCAGTAAGTCACATTTTGTCAATAAGTTACATTATGTCAATAAATCACATTATGTCAATAAGTCACATTGTGTCAATATCCGGTTCCCTTGCCACAAACTGTTACATTTTGCCCGCCCATCTATAATGCCCCTTGAAGCGTCACATGTCTTATGGACAGTCCCTAAACCCTGTTAGCCTATATAAGACGGCTCCGCTGTTCTTTTCAATCAGAAACGTATGCAATCTACATACAACGGCGACTAAATGCGCACGGACAAATAGCCATCTATTTCCAATATTTCTGCCACATTTCGTTAAATTCCGTTGCATAGCTTCACATTTGTCAGCTTTTGAAACAAACATATGTGATATTTCGGTGCAAAACGCAACATTTTACCGGTACCATAAACACCAATAATTATTTTTTCTAATGACGCCCAATTTGTACACACCGTCAATGACCGTCAAAAGTTAACGTTTTTATAAATCTACTGTCAATCTGTCAAATAGTTTCAAACGAACAGCCCCTAATCGTGGTCGCCCAAGATAAGCGTGGCCAGGTGCTCCTGTTTCGAGTCGCGCAGAGCCTGCACAAACGCATTCACTTTCTCATCAGACAGAGGCACATCCCACTCCAACAGTGCAGCGTTGTGCCTGGACGTATCCTCATGTAGCCTGGCGCGTAGAGTGGCGAACATTTTGACAGGGATGACGTCAGCGCTAACGATCGCGCCCAGCAGACCGTGGCTGGGATCCATGCGCTCTAGCAGGGTGTCGTAGTGGCAACCTGGCGGCCTCTCTTGCCGCGTGCTTCTACACACATACACGTACACACGTTGCCCATGCACCCCCTGCAGTCTGGGGTAAAAAGAGATACACAGCCCAATGCTCCCCGGGCCAGTCGTTTTCCTTAAAAACCATCACAAAGAGTTTCATGTAAGCAGTCTTTGTCATTTCAGAATTGCAAAAAATATGGAGGTCCGATAATTATAGAGAGGAAGAGTGAAAGAGTGAGAAGGGGTTGAGACTAGGGATGGGTGTACAGGACCGGCGTTAGGGTATGCCGGGCCCCACCAGCAGAAAACATGTTAGTGCCTCCCCACAGTGCCTTTCGAAACAAACTCAAAAGCGGGGGGAGGGGGCTGACAGAATTTTTTATCTCGATCGGTTTTGAGCTCAAAATTTCTAGGTGGAAAGTTAAAAAGAGTATTAAGGATGATTTGCAAGATAAATGTATATAAAGAAAGCCCGGAAAGTGCTCCCCTCCGTCTCCGGACGTGAGTTCAACACAAAGGAAAGAAGTCGCTGTCCCCCCCCCCTCCATGACTTTTTCAGGGGCATCCCTTGCAACTTTGGATGGTTGGTGGCGTTGGAAGTTTAAGTACCGCGTATAGTAACGGAGACTATAATTGCAGTCTGATTCTGTGCGAAGGGCGACCATTGACCCGCCATTGGCTGCGCAAAAATTAGAAAATTAGACGGGATCAGCTTAATACTAGACAGTCAATGGAAGTCCAGCTAATAGTCTATGCCGTTATTTTGCTGCCTCAAGAAAAATCCCATTTTTGCTGCCCTACAATGGCGTAACTTTGAACTGACAAGTGGTGGTGATAAAATGACAAGTCCTTGTGGGACGTTACTTGAAGCGCTTAAAGCATATAAATGTTTAGCTAGTGAGTTAATATGACAGATTCAAATTGAGTTAAGCAGTTAACACCTCATTGGATTTGCTGAACCATAGTGAAGTAAAATTAGGAATTTGCATGCCAGATATTTTCATGCCAGGCAGACTCGAACTGAATGGTAATGAATAGTAATCAATAGCAATGAATAGTAATGATTAGTAATGATTAGTCATGATTAGTAATAATTAGTAATGATTAGTAATGATTAGTAATGATTATTAATGATTAGTAATTAATAGTCATGCCAGGCAGACTTGCTTCGAACAGTAACGAATGATAATGAATGGTAATGAATAGTGATGAATAGTAATAAATAGTAATAAATAGCAATGATTAGTAATGATTATAGTAATGATTAGTGATAAATAAATGGCGATGAATGAATAGTAATGAATAGTAATAATAATGAATAGTAATGAATAGTAATGAATTGTAATAAATAGTAATGAATTGTAATGATAAGTGATGATTAGTGATGATTTGTCACTAATCATCACTAATTAATTAGCTAGGCCTAGGTAGGTGACGTCTAGCCTTTGAACAGTGGGCTCTGGGCATTCGCACGGAAGAATTGGAAGGAGCAATATCTCCTGCAGATAGTATTGTGATTAGCGTAGCGCGGCGGATGCAGGTAGCGAGGGGAGTGTAGGCTTCTCACTCTGGACGCTTCGGACTCACGGTCAGTGCGGGGGTTAAGGTAGACCAGAGGTTACACATGTTCTAAGTTTAATTACGTAGATTTGTGATATTTGGTGACTTTCTCTGTGCTATCAAGATCGATAGCTATCTTTTAGTTCTATTCGGCGTGTAATGATATTGCATTATACTTAACAATATTACCCGCGGTCTCCGGGCCGCCTGAACTCCTAGTTGTGCGTGTTAAGGGCAGTGAGGGAAGTTAGAGAGGGAAATTTGACTAGGTCTAAAGGGTGCCCGGGTGGCAAACAGGTTACGCATTTCTCTCGGGGAACTGGCCGGGACTCCCCGCAGAATTCACGTCGGTGGTCGACCGCGGGTGCCGGTGACCTTCGTGTATATTCTGCGGGCAGTCTCATACTAACTCCCACCGGCTCCCACCGGCACCTCCCACCAGCTACCACCGGCAGCTCCCACCGGCACCTCCCACCGGCAACGTTCACCACCTCCCACCAGCACCTCCCACCGGTAACCACCGGCGGCTTCCACCGGCTACCATCGGCAGCCCCCACCGGCACCTCCCACCGGCACCTCCCACCGGCAGCTTCTACCGGCAACCACCGGCAGCTCCCACCGGCTCCCTCCGGCCCCTCCCACCGGCAACCACCGGCAGCTCCCACCGGCTCCCACCGGCAACCACCGGCCGCTCCCACCGGCACCTCCCACCGGCAGCTCCAACCGGCTCCCACCGGCAGCTACCACCGGCAACCACCGGCCTCTCCCACCGGCACCTCCCACCGGCAGCTTCCACCGGCTCCCGCCGGCAGCTACCCCGGCAACCACCAGCACCTCCCACCGGCAACCACCGTCGGTGGTCGACCGCGGGTGCCGGTGACCTTCGTGTATATTCTGCGGGCAGTCTCATACTAACTCCCACCGGCTCCCACCGGCACCTCCCACCAGCTACCACCGGCAGCTCCCACCGGCACCTCCCACCGGCAACGTTCACCACCTCCCACCAGCACCTCCCACCGGTAACCACCGGCGGCTTCCACCGGCTACCACCGGCAGCTTCCACCGGCAGCTCCCACCGGCAACCACCGGCCGCTCCCACCGGCTCCCACCGGCAGCCCCCACCGGCGACCACCGGCACCCCCCACCGGCTCCCACCGGCAGCTCCCACTGGCAACCACCGGCACCTCCCACCGGCACCCACCGGCAGCTTCCACCGGCAGCTTCCACCGGCAACTTCCTGGGACAAAGTCCTGAGTTTTCGCCCGCGGGAGTCGGGCTGAGGTAGTGTATGTCGACATCGTGACAAGAGCCGAGGCCAAAAAAAGAGTTTGGAAAAGGGTAACTGAAAAAGGGGGATGAAGTCCCTAACCACTGCGACGAGCGCGGTGTCGCTCAGCCCGCGGGCCCGCCGGCCTCCACACGACTGTGTGGAAGTGTCCCCTGAGGACGCGCCCAGGATAAGTACGGACACTAGCGTCAACCCCAGACAGCGCGCGACCGCCCCGTCCCTCTCGGTCGTCCCCGCCATGGGTAGTGAGAGTGAAAATGGTGGTGGACTGACCGGAGGGGGACGGGCCGGCTACATTTCTAACGAACAGATTTAGACAATTAGGTTACGGCTAATCGAAGCAATACTATAGTATCAAGAGTAGGCCCATCCACGACCACACTAGAAGTTCAGTCTCAAACTTAGACTAACAAAGAATTACAATGCTACAGCGTCCAAACAAGGCAACAAGCGAGTGTAAATAACCTTAGTAACAAGGCTCAGTGTGTGTCAAGATAAAACACACAGAGATGACTTTGGTCAATCCAGGTAGAATTCGATCATAGCTAACTACGTAACTAATACAACTTGCTTGTTGTTGCTACAAAGTCTAAAATAAAATGCTTCTGATTTGATTTGATTATTCTATTCACCGTAAATGAGCACAAACATGCTGCTAACTGGCATGAAATCCTACCTCCGTCAGCCTCGATGTACTTCGACAGATGTAACTGGTTCGTTTCCCAAAAACATATTTTTTACATATATTTTCAATCAATAACAAGTTGTTGGGAATATGGGTCAATTTCTGTCAAAAAAAACCCAGTAAGAACGGTGTAAAATATTAAATGTAAGAATGCGGGAAAAATAGTGGATTCTCACCTCCCCCCCCTCCCCCCCAAATAACAATAATAATATTAAGTTTAGAGTCAATTTCGGCGTCCAGGGACGACATCCCTGGACGCCGAAACGGATTTCGGCCCTCCCCCCCGCTCGTGAGTTTGGTTTGAGTAAATGTTCGAGATTTTTACTTGAAATATGTCAATTTTTGGTATTTTCTTGTGTTTTGCATGCGTTATCGGCTCTGTTGACACGAAAATGAGGACGATATGATGAGGAAAAATACGACAATTTGTACGATAATTGCAGTATGAAAAGTGGCAGCTCGTGTAAAATTCAAGCAAATGGAGGGCCTCAGTGGGGTGTCCAAACAAGGGAGAGGGGTGCATATGTTGGCGTTGTTGTAGGGCCTCAGGGGGCTGTCCAAACAAGGGAGAGGAGTGCATATGTTGGCGTTGTTTGAGTCCTTGTGGGTGGATATTTAGTTCTTATTTAACGGCACAGCGTCCCGTTGCGCTTGCCGTGCTTGCATCCCATGACTACACCTTGACTTCCCCCGCAGCGAAGAGGCCGCAAAGTGGGGCTTGCAACGCTGTTGGAAAATTGACCCCAGCCCATTGGGAGCGAGGCGGGGGAGGAGTAGAAAGAGAATTCAGCGCAGTCCGGGAACTCCCGGACTGCGCGTCTCAGTGCGCGTGCACTCAACTCGAATCGAAGACCAACTGACGTACGCTACAGACCTGAACTATCACCTATAGAAGCCAATAGGCACATGATCGCTGCACCTCGGGTACCCCCCCCCAAACCCTCCCCCGGTAATTTGCGCAAGATTGATCGTAAACCACCAGTTAGTTTATGTTAGACCTTACCATTGGCATTTTCATTGCGTTCCATTAGGTTCTCTAAGTCTTCTTGATTTTGAAATATTAGGTTTGCGGCGCCTACTCGTCCGACAACAGGCCGTGTACATCGCCCATATCGTTCACTATAACATTCCGATGCCTTTCGATAGCATTATCGGAAACTAATGCACGTTCAAACACTGCACGGGCAGCTTTATAAATCAGAAAGTTTAGAATCTAGTATAGGCTAGAAGTCTATTGAATGAACGTAATTATGTCGGCATACACGCTGTAACTAGCGTAGCAAAACTGGTAAATGCTCTATCACGAAGGTCTGAAATAAAAACATTTTAGATTTGATTTGGTAGCATCTAAGTTAGCTACATACAGTACATATATGACATGTACGCAACTTAAATAGGTCTAGCCTACTTAGCACTCTCTCTCTTTCTATGCGTCTCGAGTGCCATTGGCGGTTTCGCCCTTAAGGTGCTTTCACGCTGAATCGTCCGGGTGTTCTTCCCTCCATCTTCCGGGAAGAACGGTCTTCACGGGAAGATGGCCGTGATGACGAGTCTTTCCGGAAGACAGGGCTTCCGGGACGACGCGACGCATTCTCGTCATCTTTCCACTAACCGTCATGTGTTAGGCATATAACCATCGCTTGCGCGAAGACGCGTCTAGTGGGATGACGCGTCGTCGCTGAAGACGACTTTGTTCACATTGCGGTCTGGCGATCAGATTCCGGGTGTCTTGCAGGAAGAATTCCTATGGAAGACAGCACGGACGACCCATCGGACCCAATGTGAAGCACCTTTACACCACCGCTGTTGTTCTGCTGTGAGAAGCCTAGCCTGCGTACCAATAAACTGGACGGAAGCACAGTACTCGTGCATAAACGGCGTGCGCGCAGGCCCCCACTAGTAGATAAAAACGAGTTTTTAAATTTACTGCAGGATTTATCAAGTTTTGAAAGATTAGGCGAACATCTACAACATGAACACAGAACACATTTTCTGTGATAAAGATAAATTTAGAAAAAATCGAAATCTGGGGGGCTCCATGGGGCCCAGTTAATTTTGTACAAATCTAAGCTTGGATATATAATCCGGGCTTAGTGCGCATGTTCACTAAAAAATTGGAAAATCCGTTCAGTGACGGCTGAGTTTTTGTGGCAAATGGGTTTTTGCCCCCCTATTTAAAAAAAACCGATCGCCCATCTCATGTATTAATATTTCGTTAAAACATATATATAACAATTTTAAGAAGTAGTAAGTAGAATAAGCTGGTGCAAAACGCGTGCAAATCGGACTGATAATAAAAAAGTTATCTCGATTCTTGTAACAGTACATGATATGGCCCCTCAAAGACCTCCTTAACATTTCAAAATAAATTATTGAGCCAGGCATGCTTTCCCCAATAGCATATATATTTCGCCATTGGTTTCATTATTTTAGCGCTCAAAGTTCTTATCCACGATTACGAGAATTACAATTTTTCAAAATCTGGTGGGGGGCTCCCGGGGGCACCGTTCTTATTCATAAAAATCCAAGCGAAGTTGTATCATCTGGGCTTAGTCCGCATGTTCTCTGAAAAAATGGTAAAAATCCGTTCAGTGGTGGCTGAGTTATTGTGGCGCAAAGGTTTTGGGCCGCCCAACATTTATAAAAACCGTTCGCCCACCTTACATATCAGTATTTTGTTAAAACATTTATATGGCGTTTTTTAGTAAGTAGTAATTGAAACATTCTGGTGCAAAAGTGTGAAAATCGGACTTATAGTAAAAAAGTTATCGTGATTCGTGCAAAAGTGCGCGCAGTGACCCCCCGGACACCCCCGCAATGTTTAGAAAAAAAAATTCTCTAGAGGCATTTTCGTTAACGAGAACAATGTTTTGACCCTTATTCTAGACTTATAGGTCAAGAAACGAGTCTCCGGCAATGCGCCAAAGATCCGTTTGAAAAAATAAAAATAAACTAGACGGAAGCACAATACCCGTGCATAAACGGTGTGCAGGCCCCCACAAGCAGATAAACACGAGTTTGAAATTTACTGCAGGATTTATTCATTTTGGAAAGATTAGGCAAACATCTACAACATGAACACTGAACACACATTTTTGTCATAAAAAATTAAATAAAATCTGGGGGGGGGGCTCCAGGGGGCACAGTTAATTTGATATAAATCCAGGCGAAACTATGTAATTAGGGCTTAGCGTGCGTGTTCCCTCAAATTTTGTCAAAATCCGTTCAGGGGCGGCTGAGTTATTGTGGTGCAAGGGTTTTGGCCCTCCTACTTTTATAAAAACCGATCGCCTATCTCGTGCATCAATATTTCTGAGCCCCGACCAAGTGCCACACAACAGTGAAAAATCTTGCAAATCAGATTGATAATAACAAAGTTATCTCGATTCTTGCAAAAGTTTATGATATAGCCCCCCCAGGCCCCCTTAACATTTGGAAATATATTATTAAGCCAGGAATGCTTTCCCCAACGGTATATATATTTCACCCCTGGTTTCATTCTTTTAACGCTCAAGGCTGTTACCCAGGATTACGTGAATTACAATTTTTCTAAATCTGCGGGGGTGCTCCCGGGGGCACCGTTCATTTTTTTCAAAATCCAAGCGAACCTTTCTAATCCGGGCTTAGTCCGCATGCTCCCTGAAAAAATGATCATAATTCTTTCAATGGTCGCTGAGTTATTGTGGCGCAATGGTTTTGGCCCATCAACTTTTATAAAAACCGTTCGCCCATCTTATATATCAATATTTTGTTAAAACATGAATAGGGCACTTTTTAGTAAGTAGTAAGTGGGACAATCTGGTGCACAAAGCGTGCAAATCGGACTGATAATAAGAAAAATTTTGCGATTCTTGAAAAAGTGCATGAAATGGCCCCCCAGGTCCCCTAGACATTTCGAAATAGATTATTTAGCCAGAAACGCTTTCCCCAATGTCATATATGCTTTCCCCCAATTTGATAATTGTAACGCTCAAGTTTGTTACCCACGATGACGTGAAAATTGAAATAAAATTAAAATCTGGGTGGGGCTCCCGGGGGCACCATTCATTTTTTTAAAAATCTCAGCCAATCTGTATAATCCGGGCTTAGTCCGCATGTTCCCTGAAAAAATGGTCAAATTCCGTTAAGGAGTCCCCCTCCCCCAGTGGCCCCCCCAACTTTTATTAAAATCGTTCGCACACCTTACGTATCAGTATTTTGTTACAACATGTGTAGGGCCTTTTTTAGTAAGTAGTAAGTAAAACAATCTGGTGCAAAAAGCGTGCAAAATCGGACTGATAGTAAAAAAGTTATCGCGATGCATGCAAAAGTTTGCGCGGTGGCCCCCCGGGCACCTCCACAATGTTCATAATGATTTTTTTTCGCTGAAAACATTTTCGTTGACAGTAAAAATGTTTTGGCCCTTATTCTAGACTTATAGGTCAGGAGGCGAGGCTCCGGGAATGCTCTAAAGATCCGTATAAAAAAAGAAAAAAATTAAAACACGAAGAAAAAAATAATAATAAAGGTACCGGGCCGAAACCATAAGGGGCCGTCCATAAAGTATGTCACGCTGAAGGGGGGGGGAGGGGGTCTAGAATTTGTGACAGTTTGTGACAGG
>JAQIWG010006641.1:0-13112 GCA_034695025.1 Chamaedrilus cognettii | reverse complement strand
ACAGCAGCTGCTCCATACAGCTGCTCGATCACGTGGTATAATTTTACTCCGGATTCGCCGACGATATAGGCGCAAGTATAGGCCTGCTAAATCTCAGACAGTAGCCTAAGTTTCCAGACAGTAGTCTACAGTCAGTTCCAGACAGTCACAGCTTTTTTTATACGCTGATGCGGCTGATCAAAGGGCCTATCGCTGTTTTATCCCACGGTTTTAGCCTAATAACGTTAAGTTTTCTGGAAACTTGTGGGTGGACTTCGTGTGGGGCGAGGCGAGCCCCAGATATTCATGCGCGCACGCTGCTTTAGGCAATTTTTTGGTTGTTGTGCCTCACTCTTCGCTTTGGCACCGATCGTGTTGCAGGCTGTAATAGATTGCACGGGTAAAGTTGATTGTCACGGGCTTTGCGATCGACTTTTCGATCGCATAGTAAAATAGGCTGTAGTTTGGAGTAGTTTGCCATCAGTTGATTTTCGGAGTTTCTTTTGCGATAAATTTAAGTTTAGGTTAGACTCACTTTAGGCTTTTGACGGACCGTGCAAGTCTGTATTGGGTTGCGCGGATAAGGCTAACTGTCAAGACTTTGCGATCGACTTTGTGATAGTGTTGTAAAGCAGGCTATAGGAGCTGAAAATTTGTCAATTTCGTTGCCAAATAATTCTAAATAGCAGTCGAAGTTGATTTTTAGGTTGAGTGCGAGCGTCGGGCCGATGGTGCGTGCGCGATTTATTGGTCGTTTGCAACTAGGATAGTTTGAGCGCGTGATCACGCTGCCTGAGCATTGCGACGCGAAGTAGGACTAATTGATCAGCCGTCGCTAGCCCTCGGATTGCACCCAAAGACAGTTTGGTATTTTTTGTTGTGGTAATTTTTGGCATAATTAGGTGCGATTAATTAGGCCAGGCTGGCTGTTGATTTAAGTTTGTAATTTTTCGGCATAGGCCTAGTTGCATTTTGGCATTGCTTGTTGCTGCTGCTGTATCACTGTTTCCGACTCTTAACAGTCATTGCGCTGCTGTTCCCGTAGAATTTAATTGTCTGGCAAGGATCTAGGCTGATTTCTTGTTGAGTTCACCCCCACCCCCCACCCCCCCTCCTCGCCTTGCTTTCGCTGCTGCATTGCCTGTTTTTGACTCTAATAGTCATCGCGCGCTGTTCCCCCAGAAATTAATTGCTAGACAGCAACTAGGATAGTTTTTTGTTCAGCGTCGATTTTTGTTCGTTCGTTTTGTTTTCTCCTGTTGGCGACCGGCGTCGATAATCGCCAGCGTTGCGTGGTGAAAAAAAGCGCTAAGGATCAAAGATCAAGGATCTGACACAGGATCAAAGATCAAGGATCAACGACAAGATCAATGATCTGATATAGGTGTAGAAATCAAAGTACAGCGTGCGTTGCGTAGCGCCATCTTCTGAACCAAAGAAGTCACGAGTCTGCGCAGCTGTTCTAAACAGCAAAGACAGACAAAAGGCTGGAGCAAAGTGACAAAGAAAAGGAAAAGATTAAAGGCCAAGGAAAAGAAAAAATTAAAGGACGAGTAGCGTGCGCCTGCGTCGTGTAGTGACACCTGTCGAATCAGAAAGCAAAAGTTGCGAATCAGAAAGCAAAAGTTGCAAGTAAAAGGCGCGGTTTGGGAAAAGCTACAGGTTAAAACACGCAATAAAGACCCTTTCACAAAGATCTACTAAAGTCCAAAGCTCACAAAGATCCAGTTCAACCCGCAGCATCCGTAAACGGTCAACCGTTAACCGTCGACGGTAAACCGTCAACTGTAAACCGTCAACTGTAAACCACTCGGAAACTTGAAACCACTCGGAAACCGCTCGGAAACCGGAAACTGGAAATCAAAGACATCGGAAGTAAATCTTCATCGAAGTTCCATGAACTATAGCATGGAAATGGACGACCGAGAACTGGAAGCGTTTCAGTATGCTTACGACGATGATGCGCAGCACATGGACGAAGACTGGACCACGGCTCAAGTAAGCGACGAATTCCATCTTTATGAAAATCCGTACTGTCTGGCTGGAAGACAGATGGCCATGGATCGACTCCCACGCTCCGTTCCAGCATCTTTCGGACTGTCGTCGGCAGAACCGGGCCAGGGCGCGGTTCGGTGGGAACCTCCTGCTGTTCCGATGGATTCGATAAATTCCCGCTCACAGGGCGGTGCCCGCCGCTGCTCGCCCTGCGCCAATCGGCAGGTTTCCGACAATACCAAATATAAAAAATGTTATTGAGACTAAAAGGACTTCAATCTCAACTGCAATACTGATTATAACTCAGTGAATGAAATTTTTGATAGGGTTTCGAGCACTTCTTTGCGTTGCAAATCAATGAAGCAGAAAGAATTTTTTTTTTTATGATTTAATAAATGATCCAGAAATGTGTCGCCTCAGCCACACCTCCCCTCCGGTGGGACAGATCGATCAGTCATCTATGTCGGACCCATGAACTTTAGTCTGGGCTTAGAATAGTAGATGCCATCGTGGCACGCAGTAAGAAGGATTTGGATCTAGCAAAAATTACTTAGCGCTCACAGAGTGTAACTGATGCAAATTTTTGAGCATCCCCAGGCATTCGCACAAGCTCGTTGGAATGTTAATTTAAATAGATTATCATTCAAATATAGGCAAGACCATGGGCGCCCGCAGAATTTGATCTAGGGGGGTGCAAAACACACTTTTACAATCCAGGGAGGCGCAAGAGTATCGAGCGGGAGGGGGGGTGCTGACAAACTTTTTCGCCTACCGGACCTACATGTATAATGATTGGCTGCTGTTTATGACAGACCCGTAACAAAAGGGGCATTACTAAGCCCCCCTGGGACCACCACCTCACTTAGAAAACCAATCTAGCAAAGACAGGGGGGTGCGCAGGGGGGTGAAAACTGCTTTTCCAAGGGGGTCCAAGTGCACCCCCTTGCATCAATGTGCGGGCGCCCACGGCCATGACTTAACTATCCTCACGCTGAACCTAAACGTACGCATAGATCATACCCTACCTAACATGAATGCAAATGCAAAAGTAAATGAATACTGTAAACTCTGAGCATTTAATGTGCATCTAGAACTGCAATGCCTGTAGGAATGCCTATAGTATAGTACGTTACAGGGTTTATTATTAGGTTTGTTATAATATCCATATTAGAAGCCTATTTTGATTTGTTTGGGGTTAGACGTAGGTGTAAGTCTTTTCGAAGAGTAATCTCCTTTTGTTTAACGTAGTTGAGTAGGAAATTTTCCCTAATGATCCAATTGTATTTGATTAGTGTTATTAAAGCCATAGAGATGGATAAAAAAATCCAAACTAAACTGAAGCAAAACTGAACCCTAACGCCAAAAATTGTATTCAAATTATGGTGCAGTCGCGGTGAGCATCCAAAAAATTAGCATAAGTTATGTTAAGCATAAGTTTGAGTCCTTCTGAGAAATTCACAACCGAGAAAAGAGAAGCACACACACACACATTCGCGTTTTGTGGCTGCATTCCCCGCTTACGCAGAGGTAGGCCATTTGCAGCCATGCACACCCGCCCTCCACTTTAACCTCTCCGTCACATCCTCACGTCGTAATTTTCTAGCTTTCATATCCTTCTCTGTCAGGCTTTGCCACGTCGTTTCCGGTCTCTATGCGTCTTTTCCCAGATACCTCGTGATCCATACATTTCCGCACCCAATCATCCGGTTCCTTTCTCAAAACATACGCCAGCCATTTGAGTCTGTTTCTTCTGACCACCTCCCCCACTGCCTCCAACTCCATTCTAGCTCTCAAATCGGCACTATACTTCCACTCTTTCGATGACACCCCGCTCATCCATCTCACCATTCTCATCTTTGTTTGCGCGAATCGGGCCTCTTATCGGCCTTCATTGCCCATGTCTCACTACCATATATCATAGCGCTTCTAACACAAGCTTCATATAACATTCCTTTCAGTTTCAGCGATATATACTTTCCAGTTAGAATTTTTGAGAGCTCTCGAAACTTGCCCCACGCGCATCTCGTTCTCATCACCGAGGCTGATTCTACAGCTCCATTGGTATTAATCAGATCACCTAGATAGCAAAATTTTCCTACTCTTTCAAATGTGTTGTCCCCCACTTTCACTTCCTTGATACCCATCTGGACGACTTGACCTGACAGACACGTTCTGCACACAAAAGCTGTCTTCAAATTGGCTAATTCACCTTTTATGCCACTACATCTCTGATGCGTCCAACTAAGACATTTTGTGCATGTAATTGCATTTGCGCCAACCCCCTCTCCACAGACTCCACATGGCCACTTTCCACATTTGTCCACCGTTCCGTCTCCGCATCCACTTATGATCATAACTTTCGTCTTTCCTACATTCACTCTCATTCCTCTTGCCTCCAGACATTCTTTCCACCTACAAATCTTGTCCTTCAGTTCTTCTTCATTCTTTGCAATCAACACTAAATCATCCACAGACAGTAGCTCGCATGGTAACCCAGATCTTGTCTCACGGATATCACTTCCATCACAGCTACAGACAACAGCGGGCTCAGCACTGATCCCTGATATAGTCAAAACTTCACCTCAAATCGATCACTTAGTCCATCATGTGCTTAGTCCATGGAGAAAAGGAACGTAAGAAGAAATCAATGGTTTAAAGGTCACGACTGACTACATCTCTCCCAGACCACTATAGAAATGGACGTAGCACATTTTCGTGTCTGTTATAGCACATTTCGTGTCACATTTTCATGTCTCTCTAGCGAATTTTAATTTTCTTATAGCTTTTGCACAGAATTATCTTTGCATAATCTTTCATGCTGTTTGCCCCACTTTTGAGCAACCAAGCCGACGTCCATGCTTAGTCCACTGTCAGTACAAAGGCATGGGTAATTATTTCGCGCTGACAAGCCTAACGAGGAACAACGGACAACAAAGATACAAATAATTCTTATTAGCACTGTGGCATTTACGACGAATGGGTGGCTACACTTGACGGCAGAAATCAAACTTGAGGACTGTAATCCTAACTCAAAGCTTTACTTTTTAGTTCTTAGTAAGCTGGGCTGCAAAAAAAGTACGAGGCAAATCAGAGATTCTAAATGTATTAGAAGAGGCTATCAGTTGCTTAGTCTTGCCACTTGGATCACGTTGCTCGGCCCTTATCCCACTACTCTTGCTCTGCAATGTCTCCGTCATGAGCTGAGACTCGAAGTTTAATAGTCCGAGCATGCTATGACTTGACTTCAGCAGCAGTGAAGGAAGTCACCTCTCCGTTACCACGACAACCAGTTGTCAGAATTCTTCTGTGGCTGTAATCAGATCAAGATATAAATGATATCATATCATATCAAATATATTCATACACTTTAATGAACAAAGGAGTTTCACAAGAAGTGAAGAAAATAAATCGTTTCCACTGCTTTAAAAAAATGAAGCTAAAGGCCTCATTTTTTTAAAGCAGGTTTTTGATTTATTTTCTTCACTTCTTGTGAAACTCCCTTGATCATTAGCTTAAAGAATGAATATATGTTAGTAGAATTTAAAATTTAATCAGTGAAGGTTGAATATGCAGAGAAGTTAGAGAGGATAGAGAGGATGATGGTGAGATAGATGTACGGGACGATGCAAAAAGAACGCAAGTAGAAGAAGTTGAGAAGGTAAGGTGTCAAAATTACAGAATACGTGATGAGTACGAGAAGCATGAGGTAGTGGGGCCTTCGCTTCATATGTGTTGCGAATGAATAAGGAATAAGAATTGAAAGTCGGTGTGTAGAAGATACAGAGTGAGTCAGTAGTCATCAAAATATCCCGCTAGCGAACGGACGATCACTTGGTAAAGAGCTTATTTTCGTTTCACATAAATTTAGTTGTTATTGCAGCGGAGATAATTTGATAGAGGATCATCTCTATTATATCAACTTATTAATTAAAGTGAAAATGTTCATGTATTAAAAACTTCTGAATTACTCACATTATCATCATTTACGCTTTACGTCCACTTTTCTGTCCTAGCACGGGACGTAGGACGTTTCCCATGGTCAGAATCCCGCATAAATCCTGATTCTTTGCCATCTCTCTATTCATGCCTCGCTCCTTCATGTCGTTCTCTACGGGTTCCCTCCATGTTTTCTTACCCCTCCCCTTTGCAACTTTCCCCTCCTCCACATCTACATGCTGATATCCAATCTTCCTCATTTATACTTCCACATGTCCAAAGCACCTCTTTCTCACCATGTCCGTTATACATACGACACCTAGCCTTTCTACTCAACTCTTCGCTTCCACACTTATTCTTCAACGATGCTCCACACATCAATCTCACTATCATTCGCTCTGTCCTCTCTAATCTCTCCACCGTCAACACCTTCGCTGGCCATGTCTCACTTCCATATACCAATATACACACGTTGTGTGCTGAGTATATTGTATAGAGTACGAATACAGACCGTGAAAACATGGACTATCGATCCTTTTGACTTTACGAGTTTTAAGCAAGAGTTGTCAGAAAGTTACCACAGGGATAATTAGAATTTTCCTTTCAGTTTTAACGAGACTGTCAAAATCAACCAAAGTTTATTAAAATTTGCCCCTGCACTTACAATCCTAGCCCTTGAGGCCTCCTCTGCTCTCCCTTCACAACCAATCGTATCTCTAGGTATCGTAACGGAAACTACCAACACGCTCCAAGATACACCTCTCATGAAGCTAACCAGCTTCTCATTCTTTCTCTTTATATTGCTGTCTACACCATACCATACCGAGGCATTGAAAAAGTGGATCTTCCTTTAATCTAGCTTTGATCTTGCAACATTTTTTGTGAAACCACTTCCTGCACTTGTTACGTAGGATTGAATTGAAATCCACTCCTTTTTTACAAACTCCAGATGGACAGTTTTCTGACCTCACGACTTTCCCAGAATTTTCTTTACACCTCATCATCTTAGTTTGCTTAAAGTTTACCCGTGTCCTTTTGCCTGAAAATTTTACCTCCATATCTTTATCCTCTCCGTCAGCAGCTCTTCTGACTCCGAAACTATCACTAAATCATCCGAACATAAAAGCTTATATGGTATGCCTTTTAAGTACAGAGCCCTGGTGTACCTTTACCTCAGACCATTTGCTCTCACCTCCTTTGACTTTGACTAATCTCTGTGCTCCTGCAAACATAGCCTGTATGACTAATATCATATACCATACATAATATAATATACCACACCCTGTTCCCTTAATGCCCAACGTATCGCTTCGCGAGGGACTCTATTAAAAGCCAAATCTAGAAATCTACAAATGCCATACAAAATTCCCTTTTCTTTCCTAAGTATTTCTCTTGCAACTGCCCCTAAAATGCTCTAATTTAAAATTTATGTAGTCCCTGATTCACGTAATGTTTGAATTAGTATATAAACAGCTTGCAATGTTTGAATATTTAGAAGATCTGCTGGTAACTTGAATAATAAAAACATCCAAGCCGATTTCCTATGGCGCCATTACAAGTCCAGCAACAAATCTACGGCGCTTCACAATCCAAAGTAGATAGGACAAAAAATACGAATCCGTCAATTCACTACAGAGCAGCATACGTCGGCAATACGACTGTGAAAACAGTTCAGTCTTCAGTTTAGTTTTGAAGGTTTCCAGTGTAGGCGCTGGTCACGTTGCCAGTTGTAATTCTATGCAACAATTGTTTGCACAATGCAAACTTCATCCCCCGTCAGTTGTACATCTATTGACTGTCTCCTCATTCACCTTATTTTTCAACGTACATTTAATCATATGTCAGTTTTTCTTTGTTCCGTTGCATCCCCATACTATATTGTGTGTTCATGTGCTCAGATTATCCTAACAGTCATATAGCAGTTTTGGTTAATTTATTCTTCTAATTTAATATTCTTGGCTAACACTGTTTACGCATTGTTGTATGACAGTTATAATGTACGCTTGCACTGAGGTGCAGTTCGTCAGCCTACTTGCAAAATAAACGAAGGTATATATAAACCACAGCCTTCACAATCCTCTTTTTCACTTTCCTGCTGAGCCATTTGGTCAACAGCTCCTTTCTCTTGCAAAAATGTCATTGGCCATTCCTATCCTCGTCCTGATTTCTGCATCCATCGACCGTAATCCATGCTCCCAGATATTTGAACTTGATGACCTGCTCAACTTTCTTCCCGTCAATGACATTGTCTCCTCCATGTTTTTATATTTTGATAACCTTTGTTTTCTTCACATTTATCTTCATGAGCTGTAATCAAAGAGCTTTATACCGAGTACTGCAGCATGAAAACAAAATATGTTTGCAATAAAAATTTAAAAGATTTTCTAGTTTCTGTTGAAGTAGTCGATGCGGCTATAGCAAAACAGAAGGCAGCAAAAGCAGCCGGATTGGACAGGTTTACAGCTGAAGTATTGTCATCTAATACTGACTTTGATATTGACCAGGCCTTTTCCTCTTATGGTACTTTTTGAATATGTCCCTGACAACTTTTGGGCGAAGTATTCTTGTACCAGTTCCCAAAGAAGACTGTTAACGCAAAAAAACTAGTAGAAAACTACTGTGGTATATCACTGAATTCAGTGATATCAAAGGTATTTGAACAGTACTTACTTACTACTTTCAGCGTATATCTACAAACTTCGGACAGCATGTAACTTGACTCTAAAGCTAAATTAAGTTGCAGTCATGCCTTGTATTCTGTTCGTAAAACCATAGAATTCTTCATTGAGCGTGAGTCTACTGTTAACCTCAGTGCACTGGATATGAGCAAAGCCTTTGACAAAGTCAATAGATTTGCGCTCTTTATTAAACTTATGAACCTGAAATGTCTTGATCAACATATTAGATTTTGCTGGTATGACAAGAATTCGTTTGTGTGAATCGGGAGACCACTTTTCTCAATTTGTTAAGCTTGTTACAGGTACGAGACAAGGAGGCATGTCTCCTTGTCCCTTTGCGATATTTATCAATGAGGTCATTGTCAAGCTGAAACAATCTTCTCTAGGCTGTCACATTAGAAATATCTGCTTCAACGCCTTCATGTTCGCTGATTATTTGTTGTTAGCATCAATATCGATCACCGACTTACAGCTTATACTAAATATTGTTCAGTCGGAACTTAACTGGGTGGACATGACATAGAATGTGAAAAAAATCTGTATGTTTGCGAATTGACAAGCGATTTGATGTTGCAACTATTAATATTACACTAACTGACAAACCAATTGTATGGTCAAAGAAATGCGCTACTTAGGCCTACATTTATTGCTGCACTGCTGCAGCTACATTTAAATGCAACTTTCATTATGCGAAAGTGCCGTTTTTCAGAAGTTTTAATGGTATAAATAATAAATTATAATAAACTGGGAGCCTCTCCCGCCCCTAGCATTGTTCTATATCTCGTTTCTGCGTATTACAACCCGATTTTATTTTATGGGCTGGATTCACTGCGCTTGAGTAAGGCAAATTATAGTGGCATAAACTATTCGTATAGTTCTGTCTACACCAACTTATTTTCGACCTTTGACAAAAACATAATAACCCTGTGTCAATATTACTGCGGAGAACTGCCTTCGACTCACATGGTTGACTTGCAAACATTAAATTTTTATGCAAAGCTTAATGCTAGTGATTCAAGCCTTGCCAATATTTTGTTCAACTGGTTTGGCTATGAAGAAGCCATCGACCTATTAAATAAATATGGGATGGACGAGTCTGTGGCGCCTAAGAATTTCAGGCTAGGAATCAAACATTCGTTTAATATTACTTGCAGTAGGCTAATTTAGTCTGGGGAGGCCTCCCAAAGTATGCAACTGCAGTTGTCTTGTCCGGACTTGTGATTCATTCGGTTGTTATACTTTGTTTGTTGTTGGTTAAGCATGAACTACCTTTGTGGTGAAAGAAAGATATATATTTTTGCTACATCGTTCATTTATCCAGTATCAATTGCAACCCTTTTTCAGCGTTCACAACCATTCCTTGATCATCTGCTGATCGGATGTCTTTCAACTGATAGCCTCCCACTTTGACCCCTTCATCTACACCCTCCATTGCTTCTTGCATCATGGCCTCTGCATATAGCGAGAACAATAGCGGTGATAGTACACATCCTTGCCTCACACTTCTTCCTATTATTCCCGGCATCGTAACTGTCACAAAATTGAAGTCATAATTATGCATGTATGGCATACGCTATACTCGCAGAGCTACGCTATAGGTCTATGCTACTAGCCAGATCTATAACGATGACGCTTCACCCAGGAAAGCGTTGTTATTAGTGCGAAAGAAAGATTGTATAAATACATTTTCCTCTGCGTATATTTATGTGTGAGTGCAGATATTTCACTTTGAACGCTATATTTGAGCCTGTGCGCGCCAGACGGCTTTTTCATCCACCAGGCAATGGCGGCTGAAAAAGATGACGTGTTGTGTACCTTGCTATGTTTTCTGTTCTATTACATTAGAAATCACCAGATAATGTAACTAAGGGCGCAAATTAACGACTTCTATGACTCTGCATCGGTGTCGGCAGCTAAAGAACGTCTTACTTTAGATATAGCGCAGCTCAAGGCGGAAAACACTCTATGCATGGTCAGCAGGTGGGGACCCCCGGACGTTGAGCTTAAGCAAGAAATTTAAGATACCTTTGTTTTGGCTACATTCGCGGACGAAAACGGTCTGGTGAACAATTTGCCTAAATATGTGGCGGACTCTCCGAATCAGCTCCCTCAGTTTCGCGTTGAAAAGGGTGATATTGCAGCGTTGTTCAATAAAATGGATAAAATGGAGTCGGTGTTGGAATACATAAGAAACGAAAACTGTGCGCTCAGGTGTGCTGTGACCAATGTCACGGCCGCCATGACAAATCAGAGCGCCTCTAGCGTGAACGGTATAACCACCGATGCACCCGCGCATGAACCACAACCCAATTACAGCGCTGCGCTCAACTCGGGAATGAATGCGGCCAATGCTGAGCCTGCAGCCGATTCGTATACCGTGATGTACAACAACAGACATTTCGATGACTCATTGCGCAACAAGCGTCCTAGGCCGTCGGATAGCCCACCGGTCGCAGCGCCGCCAGCCAGCATCAACAACAATCCGTCGAGGTCAGCTGTGACTAATCACAGACCTGCTGTTCCTGCGATCAGTGGTCGGTCAATCGCTCGTCACGATCGCATTGGAGCGGCGTCGGATAAAGAAAATAAATCGATATTTTGCGTTAGGAACGTGGACGAGGCAATCCACGCAGATGCGTTGGCTGACTTTCAGCACAAGGAGTTAGATGTTAACGTCTTTACTAGATTTCCTACAAAACTGCTGAGAAAATCGAATCGAGAATTGAAATCGAGAATCGAGAAAATCGAATCGAGAAAAACAATCACAGCACGGCGTTTCGGCTCTGTATTCCCAGTAAGGATGTCAATAAACTGTTGGATAGCGAGACTACCTGAGGTCATAGCGATGCGGTAGTGTGTCTTAAGCCTCCCGGTGGCTCAGATGGTGACCCACCTGCTCCACTCCCTGCTGGCGAGAGCAGGCTTAATCTATGTTAATGTATATTAATAAATATTTAATATATATTTTATGTAAATTGTATATAATCATTTGATATAAGTATTCAATATAATAATTATAATAAAAAATTATCAAATTTTTAATACTTGAAAATATATGACCTGGTTAAACATGTTTAGAACGTACCTAATGAATAATAAAATATACAATAAAATACATTAGAAAGCACTGAAATACAATTTAATACATTAAAATACATTAAAATACATAGTCACACGTTAATGTGCGTTAAAATACAATCAAATGCAGTGAAAAACAGTAAAATACATTTAAAGTGCGTTTAAAGTCGGGTAGATGCCCGTCTGGGCCCTCTCCGAAAACGACCCTATGTCTGTCCCTCCCACTCCCCACTCCATAGACCGTCGGCGAGCGTCCCGACCACCGCGGCCGCATTGCCTCTCTGAACGGCAATGTCCAGTCTTTGTCGAAGGAAGGCGATCGAGCGCAGGTCGCCGGTGCTTGCCGCGATTCGGCCTCTGATTTCGGCGCACAGCTCCAGGGCGGATGGGCCCCAGGCACTGAGAGTCTCGATTGCAATGGGGGCGAAGGTGTAGTCGCCAGACTTTGCGAGCCCCGCATACTTGGTTGTATATTTTTATATATATTTTTATATTATATTTTTTTACGAATTGTATATATGTATATTGTATATATGTATTTAATGTATTTGTATAAATGTATTAATGTAATGCATTGTAGTGTAATGTAATTGTAATGTAAGTAATGTATTAATGTATTTGAATATATGTATTTAATGTATATTGTATATATGTACATTGTATATATAATGTATAGTGTATATCTAATGTAGTTAACGTATATTAATAAATAATGACTGAGTGTATGACGAAGTTACTGGGCCGACTCGATGACGCCGGCTCCCACGCTGCATGGGGACGTGACCTCTGACCCACTGGCATCTGGCACGATAAACGCGTCTGTGCAGCCAGTCACGGATGGCACGGCGGGTTCTACGGTGCAGGCAGTCACGGTCGATGGGGAGAGGAGGGCTGCCGAGCATGGGGAGGATGGAGGTGTTCCGTTAATGGATACAGCTGAGAGTAAACTCAATCTATCATAAATGGCTCTCAATAATGAGGAATTATCCATGTTGACAATTAATGCCCATGGTTTTAATCAAATAGATATTGTTTTTAACTGAAGTATGCACTTGGCTCAAATATGACGTTTAGTTTTATTCAAGAACATTTGTTAAATGTAGCCAACATGACTAAATTGACAGATATTACTAATGATTATTTGGTATTTCATGAATCTGCCTGTTAAAAAGTAATGCTAGTAGTGTTTTAGTCGGCCGTCCGTATGGCGGAACTGGCAACACTTATAAAGAAAACTTGGTCTGCCTTTGTGACGTTAGTGAGTTAGTGAGTGTTAGTTAGTGAGTGTGAATTAGTGAGTGAACGAATTGTTATTGTAAGCTTGGGTAATTCTCGAGGCGTAAATAAGTATATACCTGTTTTCCTTGTGAGGACGGGACACTGGAGTCTCATGATCTAGTAGTGAATATGCTATCCGAGATTGAGTCTGTGATTAATAATTGTAGA
>JAQIWG010006640.1:0-13113 GCA_034695025.1 Chamaedrilus cognettii | reverse complement strand
GTGCTGGTGGCAAGGCTCTATATTAATTTTAAAACCTGAAATTTGTAATTTCACACTCAGCTACATGAGGGGAATGGGAAAATGTCTAGGAAGCAAGGTTTTTTAAACTTTGAATTTTCTGGAGCACCCTAACGAGTAGCCATATATGATCTACGATAAACGCGTCAACCAAGCTCGAAAACTGCTTAATTGCCGTTGGCATATCTTGTATGTAAGCCACGAATTGTTCACGCTGCTGTCTATATATGTAATTATAGCAACAGAATGTTCAAACTTGTATAACTTTTTGGTTATTCCATGCTTCGGGTGTTTGACGTTGGTTTTTTTGTGACGCGTGTTCGTAACAAGCACCACGCTAAATTGTGGTAATGAACAACGCACCACTTTGACGCCCAGCGCTTTTGTGTCATTCTTCTAGTATACCATGCCTTCCATCGTCTCACGTGCATGTTGGAACCTAATCTAGTTTAAACATAAAGGGTACCCTTCCTGGTTTGCTGTACATTCCTGGATATCTAGCAATTATTAAATTGTCAAAAATATAAAAGAGATCGTTACCACAAAATTGTTGACGCAAATAGCAATTAAGCAGTTTCTCAGCTTGGTTGACGCGTCTTTTCGTAGGTCAAATTTGACTACTCGTATCTTTTTAACCACTCCACGAAATTCAACGAAAGTTGGCAGAAAAGTGAAGCAATTATGCTAATTAATGTTGTAAACAATTAATTGACAACGTGCATTGTGTTCCGTAGTTATTGAAGAAATTCATTTAGTCCTTTAATTTTGATACACGTGCATATTCGCAGGCCGAGACGATCAGCTATAGCGTGCACTTTTCTTCACGCCTTTTTTGGGGCGTATTCTGCTACTAACCGCCTTTTTATGGTCTAGTCTGTTAATGTCCTTGTTTCACATAAGATTAGACATTTGCGCCCTGATGGTGACTGCTGGAGCTGAATTTTTATTGGCATGAGGCACTTTCTGAACGCCAACCCTTCTTGCGTTCTAAACATAACCTTATCATGTTTCCTCGCAAGCAGTGCCGGCGTTAGGCCGCCCCACACCCCTGCCGGAGTGGGGGGGGCACGCTATGGGGGGCACACTTGGGGGTAAATCTTGTCAATATGACATTTTATGGAATAAGCTATGTTCACACGCCGGCTCTGCTCGCAGGTCCTCACGATCGTCTTCCTCACGTGGATCATTCCCGTGTCCGTCTTCTTCACGTCCATCTTTGGCTGGCAGTACTTCGCCGGACGCCGGAGCGTCCCGGCCCGGAAGTGCTACGTCCAGTACATGGAGGACGCGCTTTTTAACTGCTTCCTGCAGGTCAGTGGGGCAGCAGGGGGACGGGGGCTAACAGGGCCGGGGGGCGGTGCAATGGGCAGCAGAGAGCTGGAGGCTGGAAGGAGCCGGGAGGGGGTCAGTGAGGCAGCAGGGGGCAGAGGATAGCAGGGAGGCATGGAAGGACCGGGGGGTGATCAGTAGAGCAGGACGGAAGTAAATGAGCTGGGAGTGGCCGGGGAACGAATTGAGAGCAAGGGGCTAGGGGCTGGAAGGGGCTGAGGAGATCAGGGGGCATCAGGGGCTGGGAATGGCCGGAGGGGATCCGTGAGGCGGGGAAGGAGCAGGACGCTGTGATAATGTCGTTACATCACATCACATCAAAAGAAAAACAAACAAAAGGATCGAATTACTAAAATATGAAGAAATGCATCATCTGCAAATGACGGATGAACATCATGTTAGTGTGAACACAACAGGGTGAACCGTGAACAACTTATAGATTAGCAAAGAGATGAACACAATGTCATGTTAGGGTGAACACCATACCATGTTAGTGTGTACAGAGTGAACACCATAGGGTCTCAATGTGCTGGCCAACGGGCAAAAGTGACCAGCCATCACTTTTGATGCGGCTTTCGAAACCGCTGCTGAAAGTGCGACTTCGCCCCGCGGCGATGTTGCCAGGCGTTTCACTGTGGCGCGGCCTTGCTCCGGTCGTAAATTATTTATGGGAGGGAAAATGGCCAAGAATGGCGTAAGGAGAATAATTGTTGTTAAGAATGACCTCAGAAATGAACAAGCACTGGTAAATTTGACTTAAGAAGTGCCGTCAGCATTCCCTCCGGTCGTGAATTCTGCCGTGGAGAGGAAAGATCTCCGTCACTACCTTCCTCCCCCGGTCGTGAGTGTAGCAAAAAGAGGAATTTGACTTCAAGCGTTGTTAAAGGAAAATGTATCCCGCGCCCAAGAAAAAGTTTAAGAACTACTGCCATAGGGTGAACAATGAACACCGGACATAGAGCACACCACACTATAGAGCACACCATAAAGCACACCACACTATAGAGCGAGACAATAGAACTAAATATAAATTCCATGTTTTTTGCATAATCAGCATATAATGTACATTAAATATATACATAAAATCAAACATCGTTTAGTATATTTCACATGAACTACTTGTACGATATTGTCATAGAACTTTCACTTTCTCATTGCACCTACCCATGCAGGTCGGCTACTTCTGGGTGACTCTCACCGCCATGTTCGTCCTCTACGGCGGCATCTACCGCGTGGCGCTCGGGCTGCACCGGCGTGCGGAGGAGAAGCGCCGTCAGTGCGCCAACTCGCTTACGACAATGGCGCAGAAGACGGTCGGCCACCTAGGCACGGCCGTCATCACCATGTCGCGCAACCCTCGCCTCGACACCGCCGTTCTCGTCAGCAGTCGCCCGCCCAACGTCCCTCTCATCGGGGACGTCCTCCCGTGGGACACGGGTGGGCCGTTCGGAGCTGCCGGGCCGGAGGGAGGCGGCGGTAAAGGAAGCGGCGGCGACCGTGACGATTCCAACTCGAGCTGCGCCTCGTCGCCGGAGTCGAAGCCGAAGAGAGGAGAGCGGAAGCGCAGCGGGAAGGAGAAGGCAGCGGAAATTCGGCGCAAGTCGCTGCTGGGGGGGAGTGACGACCTGCGCGCGGTCGCTCCGAAGCCGAAACAGTTTCTGCAGCTGCCGCCGTCAATCATAGGAATGGACAGAGAACGAGCGCCGAACAGCGGCTGGATGCGCATCGAAAAGGAAGCTGTTAGTGACAGCGGAATCTCGTTAAAGCCAATCTTTGGCAGGAACTTCAAAGCGGAATGCAGACCGGGTCTGAGCCGAAGTGAAGAGGTGGCGGCAGGAAATACGGCACCTGGCCGGGATTCGATGAATATTGGCTATTCTTGGGTTGACGTCACGCCGGATGACGTCGCGATTAGGGTAGATACGCCATTCTGTAGACACGTGATCGATAGTAGGCGGGACGTTGAATCAAAATCAAGGGTTTTAACGCTATTGCCCGCCTATCGACGCCGTTTACCCGGTACAACTTGTTCACTGGACTTACCGGATGTCGACTACAAGAGTATCCTGCATAAACAGAGCACAGTAGACGAATACAATGATACATTGTCCAGAAAACAAGTGTTTGATAGACGGGCAGGAGTTCCTAGAAATTTAAATTTGATTACACATACTACGGAGGCAAACGGCACTCAAAAGGACCGAGATCGTTTCAGTGAACACAGCCCTGAGAGGAGTGCATATACTCCGCCTCGGGCAACGAACCAGTCAGTGAACACCACGACACTAGAGGTCAGCAGTCACGCAAGGTCACGCTGGAAGCGAACCTCTGGCACGACGGTTTTTGTGCCCGGAGACAGCCGCTTACCCTTGATCTCCTTGCCAAACGAGGCTCTGTTTGAGTCTGAGGTATCCACGGAGATATTGGATCAGTTTGATTCTTTTGAAAATACTCTTAACAATGAGAGTATACGGGACGCAGAAGCAATAAAAGGGCGTCTTCCAATCGTCGATCTCATAGACTGGATCGATTCCCCTAATCGCGACGCATCTGAGTTTTCTGGTAACGGAGCGAAAAAGGTTGAGAATATTGTCCCGCTAGAATCTCCGTTTTGCGATCCTTGGGTTTCAACCGTCCGGCAATATGAAAATGCACAAAAACCGGCCAAAATAATCCATGGCTATTCAAACACAACATTCCCACTTTTTGTTGAGACCATCATCGACAGCCCAGAAATGACAGTTTCACCCACAGTTTCTAAAGACATATCGCCTGAGATAATCATCAGCGACGAACCCACACAGCCCAAGCAAAGCGCCCTCTCAGCGAGCGCCAGCCTGTCACCCTGTGACACAAGCTCAGTGAAAACTTTGCCCTTCGATTTGTCACCCACTCAGGGAGTCAGCGACCCCTTCAGTCACATCGACGACGTCATCGCTATGAAGCAGGTTGCGGCTGCCGCTGGCCATCCCGCAGCTGGCGGTGGCCATCCCGCAGCGGGCGGTGGCCTTCCACCAGCCAGCGGCGGCCATCCCGCAGCGGGCGGTGGCCTTCCACCAGCCAGCGGTTTCCATCCCTCAGCGGGCGGTGGCCATCCCTCAGCGAGCGTTGGCCATCCCTCAGCGGGTGATGGCCATCCTTCAGCGGACGATGGCCAGCCCCCGGCGGGGAGCGGTCCGGGCGCGGCGACGGTCACGGCGTCCCCGCGGAACTCGGCGGCGCACGGTCAGCTGACGGCGGCGCTCGCCTTCTGGAACCTTCTGTCGGGGCGAGGCGACCCGAACGCGGAGGCGCTGCGCCGGACGCGCAAGCAGCAGAAGAAGAACGAGAACCGCGCGCGCAAGGCGCTGCGCACCATCACGATCATCCTCGGCGCCTTCGTGTTCTGCTGGACGCCCTGGCACGTCCTGTCTCTCATCATGGGCTTCTGCGCGAGGCCCGAGACCTGCGTGGCGCCCGTGCTCTACGACATCTCCTACTGGCTGTGCTATCTCAACAGCCCGCTCAATCCGTTCTGCTATGCATTCGCCAACCACCAATTCAAAAAGACGTTTATTCGGATTTTGAAGCTCGATTGGCAGAGAAAGTAATGCAACAGTGGCGTAATACCGGGAGGCATAGGGCGGCATCTGCCCTCTGGTCCCTCCCTCCCACAGTTACAGCAAAACGCAGTATACGGCAAAACAATTAGTGATTTTGTTGTTTGGATGCTGAGTGTAAAGTAGGTGTTCAACTGCGTTTGCTAGATAGGCCTACTTTGGACTAGAGGATTTGCGTACTATAGTCAAGATCATATATTTTTGTGATTGACCAAGTCACTTTGGCTGATAGCAAGGTCATGCAAGCATAAGACTGTCTCTCTTTAGTGCTCTGCCAAATGGAAGGTCCTTGGTGTCCAAACCCTTCACTCTAGCCGATCTTTGGCCCTTCTCTTCATATCCGCATCCAATTTCTTCTCAAGCAGATCATCTATCATTCCGATATGTGGCCTTGCCGGCCGCTAGAACACCTAGCCGACTATGCTACAGCAACAGGGTGCCATAAAACCATAATCCATGCGCATAAGGTAACCTAATTGATCGCCGCTTCCATGTGAAGATTATGGCGTAACGGGGATTCCCAATATTGAGGGTTATTCCTCGGCAATTAAAAAAAATGCGACAATTTTACGCAGGGAAAATGCGGCAATTTTAAAAAGAAAATATGACAAATTTGCAAAATCATTCACTGCGAAAGGAATATAAAATTCACGCAATTTTTATTATTACAAAAGCTAACACAATGTTATGATTTTTTGACGTTCTTACCTTAAAATATTTATTTAAATTGCTATTATTACATGGAATACAAGTTATTAAAACTGATTTTGTCTAACAAGGGTAGGTATTGCATACTAAATTGTTACTGATGTTTTGAAATAGACTTTTTTCAAGGAAATTTTGCAACGCAAAAATGACATTTTATGCAGAAATATGCGACTAAATAGCAAAACACGCGATTTTATGCGAGAAATAAATAAAAAAGTGAAGAAAACGCGATGGCGTTTTTCTAGGGGCCTTAATCATCCACTGAGCAAGTCTTATTAACCGTTACTTTTCCACATTAAATTTTTGTGTGCTTGGGATAGGCTGACTGGCTTTCGGTGCACTAGCTGCAAATTCGTCAGGCGTACAGATCGCATTAGAGGCGATCTGTGTTAAGCCTACTCTCTTGATGACTTTCTGAGTCTCAGGATATTAGTATAACATTTGTGTTTTTCAATATTCTCTTCCTCCCAAACTGTCCTTCCCTAGCCTCCGCTCCCAGCACGTTACAACTTCCACCTAACAACTCCCATAGATATTCAATGACTTAATGGCTTTGATAATGCACCGCTAGAATGCAGCTGCAGCTTGCCGGAACGACGCCACTGCAGTCGTATCACGCAGTTTACAAGTGTATACGACTGCTCCTACCGACCCGAATTTTTTTTTGCTTTTTCACGCTTTTTCGTCGCTGTACACTTTTTAAAATAGCTCAATCTGGGCCATTCCATATTTTAAATTGTCAAGGAAGGCAATTGTAACAAAGCCCTACCTAACTCTATCCCGAGTCCATCTATGTATAGAACTAGCTAATGATCTCGAAATTGATAGGGCCCACCGGCCACCAACCCGAACGAATCACAAGCTGATCGATTCGGAGCCTTTATGACGTCTCCCAGCGTGACTTATAATTGGCCTACGTTATGGACGGCGTGGTACCGTATAATCTCACAACATGTACATGTATGAAGGAGCATCAGCGGTGGAACAATGGCTGAGAAATGGATAAGGGAAGAGACGTTGAAAAGCGCATGAATTGAAGCGCAATTTGCTCGAGTGTTGAGTGCATGAACTCTGCGAACTAGTCTGAGGGGGCGCCGGACCCGATTCGTGATTCTATCAGGGAGTCTGAATGAGTACCATGAGCTCCCCTAGGCCTACTGTAACTGGTCTGGAAAAGGACGGATCCAGGGGGGGGTTATGGGGATGCATCCCTCACCACCAGTGCTGTAGCTCCTCTTCTCTGCCGTGGCGGGTCGCTATTTTGCTTTTTTGAGTCCGAGTGCCCCTCATTTCACATGCAGCGGCCCTTTGACCGTGATTCCACGTATGCGGTATCCATAGTGGGGCGGCATCTGGCGGGACGGTGTTCGAAACTTGAGCGGCCCGGCGGGACCGCGTCCGGCGGCGTCGCATGGCAACTGCAGCACTGCTCACCACCAGTCCGACAAAGTTTTTGTCGCAACAAAATTGTTGATAGAACAGAGGCCGATGTAACAACTAGCGGCTTAAAAAGGAATAGCCTATGCATTGAATCAATCTCGATTGATGCTTCATATTATACATTTTGTAAGTGAAATGTAAGCTGTTTGGTTTGAATAAAGATACAAGGATTGGGTTAGGGGCTGTGATATAGTAACTCGGTGGATAAAGCTTTGTCCCTACCGCTTCACTGCCCTGTTCACGACTTACTGCTCGTTGCTCGACCTCAATTTAAGTGCGATTTAATTTTGTAATCCGATTTAACCAATGAAAATCTACGAGAGAATTGCATCGAATAATTTGATTTGTTGGTTTGGACAACAAAACCACATCGAACTTAAATCGAGGTCGAGCAACCAGCAGTAAGAGTTGTCGGTTCAAATTTTGAATCACTTCTTTTGGAAGGACTACAACGCTGGAGACATCCACCCAAAATCATCAACCAATGCGTTGGATCCGTCCATGGACGGCAGTAGAGCGTCTTCCGACAACGCATCAGATTCAGATCACATTGAAGAAATATTGGCTGATAATACGGGCTTTCACTAGTTCAAAGTTTATGATTTCCCGTGGCCACGGGACGTCCCCAATGACTTATTCTGATGCAAATGGTACAAAAAAAGATCATTACGACTGCGAACTGGATAAAAATTTAATTATAACAATTTTATTATACAAATCAAAATTACAATTATATAAAATTTGGCCCGCAAAATAGTTGGTTTTATATTTAAACTCATTGCCGTAACATAGATTCAGTTCAAATTACATTTGCAATTGCGCATCAGAAGACAACTAGCAAATATTGAGAAAACTCTTCAGATTGTTGCAACATTGATGCGCTCGGCAGTCGATCGGCAATGCAACAACGGAAAGAAAGACGCGCACGAATATCACACGTAATCCCATACGAGCGCACAATCCGAGCACGCATGCACTTCCGGTGTGGACACTAATCTGATTAGTGTGGTCGGCGAAGATCGTAAACACACGCCTCGCTGTCCGAGACTCCAAATGTTCCTTCCGCTGTCCAGCTCCGCTGTTTCCATTATAGAAATCCGCGCAGTTCAACTTTTATAATTTCTTAAAATTTGTGTCTTACAGTGCGGTTGGGGTTAGGTTTACTGATGTAGGATCGGTTTGGAATAGGTATCTAAAAAGAGATTAGTGTATAATGGCCATAGAAGTTCGCAAATATCCGTGCATGTAGCCTACTGCGCAAAGATCCGCTTGCCTCCGGGACAAAGTTTCGGCTGACATCGAATGTAGAACTGGAACATAAATGTCGCATCCAAATACATTTTCAATGAGTCAGGGGTCTATAGGCCTACTGTGTTGTCGTAAACGGTATATGACAGTCTTGACCTATAAGCACTGCGCACTTAGTGCGCAGTTCTATATTATCAAGAATTAATTAATTCCGTTCACGCCGTTCTAAATCAATCCACGCATATCAAACAACTAATCGTGCACTTACATTATGGTGCGTTTGCATTACATCTTGCCGCAAGATCTTACTGCAAGATCTTGCCTCAATCCGCCCGCAGTCCGCTCGCGAGATGGCATCGCTTTCCCGTCGTGTTTAGCGTCGCCGTCTTGCCACAAGACGCGTGTTCCCGCAAGCGAAGATTATTTGGTGGTTATATCCCATACACATGGTGATTAATGGGAAGGCGACGGGAAGGCGACGGCAAGATGTGATGTAAACGCACGCGTGTTCCCGTAAGCTGTCGCCTTCCTGCAAGGCGCGTGTTCACGGCCGCCTTGCGGTAAGATGGCTCTTCCCGCAAGAGACCTGGAATCGAGAGCTGGGAAGAGAGGCGAGCCCTAGTTTTAAAGGCCATCTTAAGTCGATTCCTTTCAGATCCATCTCCTCTATTGACTGCAGCTCTTTTCTGCGAGATGAGCTCGTCACCGGCTTTTGATAATCAGGGTTTGTTGAGGTGCTTTCTGGACCCGACTGCTCTCTTTGCCAATTCCGTGATGTTGTCCCTGAAGAGTCCCCAGTCCTTTTCGACGTCACCTGAGAGAACAGCAAGGGCACTGAAGCGGTTCTCAAAGACCACGGTAAACACACTCTGCGGGTTGCGTCCTTGAAAAGTAACCCCGACTCTATTGCAGGTTTTGCGTCTGGGCGCTTTGAGGTCGAGCAGAGCCTACTCCGCATGCCTATCCGAGAGACGATGAGTCTGTGGTCGGTGTTCTCTGGACATGCGGCACTGCAAGTTCATTCACTCAAAAAATGAATGAGCTTGTGATGTTATCGAAATAAACATGATAATAGCAGCTCATTTAATTTTTTGGAAACACGGGTCCTTGTCAATCGAGTTTAATCAAAATTTCATGGTAATGAAAAAGTAGGATTTTTTGCATGTCGCTGAATAGATGAAAATTGTTGTTTTCTAATAATTTGAAACGAATGGGCGTTGAAATTTAGTATGGTAGCGTATTCCAACGCGATTTTGAATAGTTACACTGCTCTTATTATAGAAGCCGCAGGCGTAGCACTTCACAAGTGTTGTCTATGCAATCCATGGCATCACGTCTGAATTTTAAAACATCATATGCAGTCATTGTATCAGTTTAAAAAACACAGCTTAAGAACTTGACTGCAATGATTTAACACACCCCGATAAAGACCACGGACACTTCTTTTCCGTCAGTTATACGAGAACATCCATTGACTACATCTATATCCCTTACATCTATATCAAAATGTAATACTTTTTTTGTTCTATCTCGCAGCGCCAGTTCTGCTTACCAAAGTGGCCCACTTGGCACTCGCATTCGCTGCCCGGCTCCAATCGAGCGAGTCGGACTTCTTACCCATTTAAAGTTTGAGAATGGGTTGAGGTAGTTTCGTCCCCAATGCACCATCATCGAGATTTACTGCTTTATTATTGAAAGAGTTCGATAATTAATTGACCTCGCAAGCTCTACACCTTGATGACGCCGCCGAGTCACTAAAACTAGCGTAACTCACAAGATATGTTGTTCCGGTGTCGATGACGTTCTCACAGCAAAGCTCCGTCCCAGAGCCATCCTGCGCTTGGTGGTCGCAATCTGAAACAACGCATCATAGGCCGCACCACCTAGCATGTTTTTGAAGTGCGGGAAACGTACACTGTGCAGATCTGTAGCGTGAAGGGGGCAGGGCGGGCACTGCTCCCCCTGCTTAGGGTGTTAGACGTTGTCTGGCAGGCTTCTTAGACCTGATCTAAGAAATGTAATATTAGATTATGCTGCTTGCTCCCCGTGCTCTCTGTGGAAAATAAGCTTCTGCTCCCCTTCTGCTCCGACGAAATGAAACACTTGCTCGCCTGCTATAGGCAAGTCAAACGTTTTCTCTCCCCTACAATGAGAAAGTGAAGTATTTTCTCGCGCTGCTAGTCATTGTGATTTGACACAGGGTCTAGAAAACCACAATTACTATTAGCTTGAAGAATACTAGTCAGCACCCTCCCCCTCCCCCACCTGTAAAAATTATTGCCTCCCCGCTGACAATTTTCAGGCTACGGGGTTGGAACGCAAGCGGATACGATGGCAAATCAGTAGGCTGCACATTGCACAATCTACAACACTGTACAGGGGCTAAACCAGGCCGAATCGGCCAGGATCGCAGATCCGGCCGGATTAAAATTCCTATACATGCGATCCGGCATCTCACTTAGTGTCAAAAAGTCACCCGGATCGCACCGGATCTCATCTGCAGCCCCTAATCGGATCGCATCGGATCGCAGCTGGGGCCCCCCAAAAAAAATCCGTCAGCACCCCCCCCCCCCGCCCCTATCCGCAGCTTGTGAGTTTGGCATGGGAGGTAAAAGCATCCATCACCAGCTTAACTAGGGCTCCAACTTTTTTTGGCGGTCCCCATGCTACTTAACTGGGCTCTACCTTGATCTTAGGAGGCCCCACAAACTATGATGGATCCGGGGCCCCACATTTGATACCTTAACTACTGACTGTAACTCTTGGTATATTGCATCGAGCAAAAATGCTTGAAAAGGCGCGATAGACTAAATAACTAAATTTGAATGGCCGCTCACAGAAAGTCTCGCAATGTCTCCCGGTGAAGACGGAAGCGCAAATACACGTGTAGTTTTCGTCGTGGTAGTTGGTGTAGTACACACTCACACACGTCCCGCCGTGTTGACAGAGCGAGGACGCATACGGGTCTCTCAGCATTTTGAACATCGTAGCTCAAAAGTAAGCGACGCAGCTAATTTCTCACACTCTCATTCGCGCAGCATAGCAGAGAGTAAACAACGAGTTTGACGACAAAGCATGACAAGACCCAACGTTACAAATATATACCCTCAAGTATAAACTTATACGCTAAGTTGCGCCTTATTTTGCTGCATTGACCTCAAGGTTTAATTTCTGACTCCTATGGTCTAACAATATACCCTTAACAAGGGGTATTATGACCAGATCAATAATTTTAACCCGCAAGTTTTAATTATTTACCTTTTCCCATCTACTTCCGTAATGTGTATTTGCAACTCTCCTGCTTGCTACATGAATTGCGGTGTGGCACAGTAGCCTAAAAAACGACAATGGCAGCCAAGAACGGCTCTGTAAACTTCTGTCAGCACCCTACCCTCTCGCCCTCCGCTCGTGAGTTCGACTGGAGGGGAAAAGTGTAAATCTGAACAAGACGCAAAAATGTTTGCTTCTCCTGCAAAAATTCTTGCCCTCCCCCCCCCCCCCCTCTCGCTGAGAATCGTCAAGATGCGAGGCTGGGTGAGATCGAATCGTCACGCTACGGGGCTGGGTGAGATCGACAACAAAAATTGAGGCAGGGAAATTGACGAGGTTACCTCCTTCCCGACGTAGCGCCATCACTGCGAATATCCTATTGTACGCGCCAAAGCGAATACAGCGGTAGAAATGTGAGAAGACTCAATACAGGACGGTAGTCAATAGGGAGTCTTACCTGCGCGCGTTGCTGATTGTAACTGAAACACAAACGCTTCAAAAATTAAAGCGAAATGTTGATTAAATAATTATATAAATTAATTATATTATATAAATTTATTATTATATTTAGATATTTTCAAAGAGTCTTCATATTAAATAAACATCAACTTCTACTTCACTACTGCACTCCACCCCAATGGATGATTATTTGCAGGGCTGGCGAAATTAAGCGCCTTTGCCAGGGGTGCACGAAGTGATTCGAAATCTTTTGCCACGGCCGGGAATCGGAAGAATGAGTCGGTTCGACTCGCTGCCACACACGCATTCCGAAGCCCGCGACTTAGACAACTCGGCCACAACGCTTCGTCATTGTTTATAGAGAAGAAATACGTCATTATTTGCTAATTTAATTTCTATGCCCAAACCCTTCCCGCTCTGCGTATCCATCATCTTCAACACACTCTTTCCCTCCCCTTTCCTCTCATCCGTCATCCCCTCTGTTTCACCATGCTTACATTGTGAATTTCTGCACGCTTTCTGGCAATATAAGTCCACTGCTTCAGCTATTAGCAACGTTAATCTGACACGGGAGAAGAAGGAAAACGAACGGACTGTTTGCAGTAGGCAAAATAAACAACATGTATTGATTTGATTTTTCTTTCGATATTGGCCAAAGCAATGCTATTCAGACTTGTCCGGATAAATATCATATTGTACTCACTTCTTCACACATCAATTACTGCAGTGTTTTCAACTTACCAAAACTGTGCACTATTTTTACTCCAGTATTTTATGAAGTCTTTTTTCAGTTAGGGCCTGTCACAGCTCACCAGTCCTGGGATCTGGCGAATCTGATGCAGGACAGATAGGATCTGGCGATCAGATCAGGGGCCGTAGTCACCATAGCCGCGACTGCGTAGCTAAAGCGAGGTTTGAGGTCGCGCCATCCAAAAAGACTTGCACGGCATTGGCGATTTAGCTGGAGCCACCTCAAAACTCTCTCGAGCTAGGCAGTCGCGACTATGGTGACTGCGGCCCCTGAACATAGTCAGATGGACCG
>JAQIWG010006639.1:0-13114 GCA_034695025.1 Chamaedrilus cognettii | reverse complement strand
ACGTTTTGCACTGGAGGAGAAAGACGTCCGTCAACACGCGTTATGTCAATAAAAAAATCATCACCCCCCCCCCCCCCCGTCCCAGCTAAAACTTCTAGAATCGCCCTTACGGCGGAAGGGGCTGGTGGCTCGAAATAAGCTGCGCTGTCGCCTTGTTTGGTCGGCGTTAACACGCGACGGAAATTGACGGCAAGCGGCGACGATTGAAGACATGACGTTCGTTAGAGCCGTGTCCAAGACTTGGGAGAATTAAGGCGCTTAGAAAACAGCGCTGAATGGCTCCTCCTTTATTGTGACGAGATGCTTCGTGTGATCTAGGATTTTGTCTGTGGTTAGTGTGATGTGATCACTTCATGTGATCTAGGATTTTGTCTGTGAAAACAACATTGCTATCAAAACGGGAGATATTGGTCAATTGAGTTTAAATCTTCTAAGTTCACGGCCGAATTGAAGCCCTTTTTGAAGCTCTTTCTACTGTAAATTAGAGTGGGGGATGTAACGTCTTTGTAATCAAGCCGTCTATTAACTCCTACGTCTCCTTCTAGTTCACTACTGCACTCCATCCCAATGGATGACTATTTTAAATCAATAAAGATAACATCAACAAAATCTCAGATCAAATCAAACGAATAGAAACGATTAAAAACCGGCAAAATATACAAAATCTAAAAGATATATTTTATGATTAAATATAAAAATAATACAGTTCAAAGATGAGATCTAAAATGCTAATAAAATCCTGTTAAACTGTTTACACTGCTTATTTACAATATAGAAGCAATATTATTTTATTATGATGAAAAAGCGTGCAGACATGACAGCGATGCAAAAAATTGTCTGTACATGGCATGGCTAAAACGGTAGCTCTTTAGAGGGAACTTGAAGGATGAAATAGAGTGGTGCAGAGAGTTAAGTTCATATCGGGTAGTCGCCCGTCTTGGCCCTCTTCCGAGGCGGTCCTATACCGGCCCCTCCCTCTCCCCACTCCATCTACCGTCAGCTAGCGTCCCTACCTATTTTATGATTGAAATATCTAGTGTATACTAACCAAGCCAATTACGATTGGCTTTGACAGTTTTAACTGTCGGAATGATGTAAGCCTAATTCTGTTTTATGAATCATGTCATTAACCAAATTTGCATTTTAAATTGCAGTAGTTTTTGTAGCAAATTGATGAACCGATTTGCTGCATTTGCATCTTTCAGGTGAAAACGTGGTTTCAAAATCGACGCATGAAACAGAAGAAAGTTCATCGCAAGTCACGTGCCGAGGACGACCAATCACAGACCGGGGAGCAGATTTGCAGCACGAATCTGAACGAAAATTCCGGTTGTCACGGTGACGACAATGACGCAGGCAGTACTTGTTCCAGCGGCGACTACTCGGGTCGCCGGAGACTTTCCGAGAACACGGACGATATTGACGTCACTTCTGACGTCACTTCTGACGTCACGCAGGGGTCTGGACTGACCTTTGGAATGGAACTTTTTGGTTGTCGCTATTAAATATGTTTTCGGAAAGCGGGTTTAAACTTCTGCCGGAAACTATGTCTCCCTTGTAGAATGCACGACAAGGGGGGGGGGAATCTTGATGAAAACTTTTCCTTCAGTGCTAAACTAACTTATTTACATTTGAGATTTACACAAATTTAGACAAGAAATCAACCCGACATAACAAAAAGGGGACCCGGTTACCCCTGACTGACGGAGGATTTTGAATTATCCGTGTTTATTCATTCTCCATACCTTCCTTAACCGTGCTTTTTTGTTCTTAACCTGCATTCTCAACACTCCTTTTTCATTTTAGCTATCAAATATTGACAAAAAAAGCGCACGAGGTCACAAGAGGGCACGAGGTCACTCCCGGGTCCCCTCTGTAACTCGAGCATTTACTTAAAACACAAGCTAAATTCTGTGTCTGCTCTTATCTGTGAGTTCTGTTAATTATCTGTGAGAAGAAGGTGGGGGAGGTTAATTTACGAATAGTCAGACGATGCCGACGTGGATAAAAGAATGAAAACTTAGCGCATCCTTGTCCTGCAATAGTGCTACTTTGCTGTCACTCGTTTGTCACATGTATAGCGTCCAAAAAGGAGGCTACATTGTATGTAGAGTTTGTAGACAGAACTGGCGACCATGGACGCTCGCAGGATTTTTCTCAGGGGGTTAGAAAAACACTTTACAATCCAGGGGGGTGCAAACTCACAAGCGGAAGGGGGAAGGGGTGCTGACTTAAGTTTTTCAAGCCATTCTTGACAGACATTATCATTTTTCACCCCTGTGTGAAGACAATAGCAAGCAGGAGCAAATATAGTATTTATTCTCTCATCAAAGGGGGTTACAAAGCTCAGATCCCTTCTTTCGTCCACCTCTAACCGGGGAGATTAGTCTAGCAGGAGCCAAGGGGTGCAGAGGGAGGAGCAATATGTCTTTCTAGGGGGGGGTGCAATCTGCTTTTCCAGGGGGATGCAAGTGCACCCCTTGCAACAATTTGCGGGCGCCCATGCTGGCGAAAGTTGCAGAATGCCGACCGTACGACCGTTCGCTAACCCACTAACCCACTGTGCCAGCCGACTAACCTTGAATACACCGTCAGTGCAATCGTACTCGAGTCTAAAGACCATCAAACGCAAAAAACGAATCGGAGTAAGTGGAGTAATCGGGTGACGTTACTGATGTCTGGCTATTCTCAATCTGATATGTGTATACGCCTATCCTCAGTGACGCTCAGGCTTTGACCGTGTGTAGCACGAAGGACTATATATACAGTCCGATTTTTTGCAAGAGAGCCGGCACATAACCGCTGCCCCTTCTTTAGTCGTATTTTACGACTCGCCCGGGGAGCTCTGGGCTGCAATTCAATTCAATTTTTGGGTCCCCGGCCTGCAGGGGGTTGACGCGCAAGCAGAAATAAATAAAGAGGACCCACTAACCCGTGCCACAAAACGTCACAAAATGGCCTGCACTAAGTAGTGGGTAAGATGCCCCAAGCTAAAATAGGCTATCGGTATGTGAAAAAGTAGCCCATTGCTGTATCAATATTAAATGCATAACCGAAGTTTATATAAAACATTTCGTATAAATGAGCGGGAAAATCCAAAATGTGCAGTTAAAACTCTTATGGTAGTTTAGATGCTTTCCTAAATGATCAGACTACACAGCTTCGCAATACCCTGGACAACAGACGGTAGTAAACTTTGCACTAGGCTGGAGCGGTTTGAATGTTAGACCAGCCTACACGTAATTCTGGCTATTGCTAATTTTTGAGATTTCAGTTCGTTTTTAACGACAACTTTTTCAATTCATGGAGGCCCATGCCTAAGTTAAACTGCTGACCTTGAGCTTGCAAATCGATTTCAGCTATTATCTAGTTCATTTTGAAAACATCAGGAATAGGGCTTGCAACACAGCCAGGCAGAGTTATACTACACTGTGTAGTGATAAATCAAGTGGTTTAAAACGTTGTTAGGTGTCGCATGGAACGTTTGCAGGTCTACATAGGTATATACATTCGCATTATCACATGCTTGGATGGAGGAGTGGGGAGGGGGGGGGCTAACAGTGTCAACATTCTACGAACAAAAATATGAAGTTAAGACAAAGTATAGACAAATATCTAAGCGCCAAAAGATACATTATGATTCTCTGAATAATGTTAACAGCATGCATGTCAGAGGGGCATATCCCTTTTACATAGATTTATGGGGCTGATTTTTGGCAGAGTCCATTCAAAGCTATTATATGAAGCAGCGCGCGGGTCCCAGCTAATGTCTTTAGTTAAGATCACGGCGCTACCTTACAAAAACATGACAGCTCGGTTTTTATTGGATATGTACCGGTATATCGGCCAGAATGGCATCGTCTATGCAATTGTGCGATAGCGTATAGCCCCCTGCTATTCTTGCCCATTGGTTGCGAAGCGACATCGAGCGCAGCCCATAGCCCGAGTTGGTCTTTTTTAGCACACGAGTATAAATCTCCGATGCTGCGGAGGGATCAATGTCAGCGAAAACGTGGTCCCTCTCGCGTCGCGACCATTCTGCAGGGGGCGGTAAATCAACTGTAGGACAATGACTTGGCTGCTGTTAGCAACATTGGCCTCATTGGCAGCGGGTAAGCTTTAAGTTAAACTGCGGTCAGACGGTCTAGGATTCATATAATAATTATCTTAATGATTGACCTGGAGCCCAGAGATCCCCGAGCGAGTTGTAAAGGCGACTTAAGAGGGGGGAGCGATTCTGTGCTTGGTAAAGCCGAGGCCGAGGCACAGAACCGGACTGTAATAGTCTTCGTTACTACACACGGGCCGCAGACTCGCAGGGGAAAGAGTATTTGATAGATACCTTATTGTCCTAGAAGTTGAGGGCAATAAGGTAAGCCTGTTCAAGGAACGTTCGGAGTTTATTTGTTCAGAACGCTAATTTTCACTGCAACGCGAGTAGTCAAAAAATATTCTACTGGGTAATCACGGATATTTCGCAAACATCGAGGATTAACAGTTTGCTACGGGATATAGCCCCCCGACTCACGAAGTCATCCCCTCCACTAGCCCCCCACACTTTTTAGAAGCTTTCTGGTTAAAGTCCCTTTTGTTATGATTTTTAAAGCCTGCAGCAACGGAGTTAGCCCCCCCCCAACTCTGAAAGTTTGCCCCCCTTCTTTTTAGATGTTGTATTGGAAGCATGAAAAGGTTAAAACTCTCCGTCATCATCCCTCCACCCCCCGCGCTCGCGAGTTCTGTTCGAAGATGAAATATATGTCGTGGATGAAGTTTTTGTTTTTAAGCTAGACCCCCCCCACTTTATTCTTTGTCCCCTGTTAGTCTCTCCAAGTAAAAGTCCTGGCGCCGCCCCTGAATGTCTTGAATCTTAGAATGTCCTCAGTTCATATTTTTGCTGTGATTTTACTTTTTGCAGCTTCTTTTGCCAAGTCCATGATCAATTTGGGTAGGCTAAGTGTCATTTCGCCTTCTTAGATTGCTGAACCTTTAGTAGCTGTATATTTGATACAATTAGTACTCATCGTCCGCAGTACTTTAAAACTACATTAAGTGTCGATACCATTGTATTCAGCTTACACGGCAATTAAGTAAGAATTTTTTTGAAATTCATGTTTCTTTGAGTTTTTTTCTGCGCAGTTATAGTGTATGGCAAGGCTTATACAGAATTTTACTTGCGAAGGAGAGCTAGTCCAGCCAACAAATCCATCGTGCATGGTCAAATAAAAACCAATTCCTCTGCCAAATTTAGCATGGATAAATATAAATAAACGATGGCTCAAGGGCGGACTAGCCCCAAGAGCACCCCGGCCCCCCGCTTCCTATGTCCGTGGTGTCTGGCGTTATTTTTTCGTTAAGCCAAGCTAAGCTATTTTAACCATTGCTCGAAATCGTGTAGGCGGTGACGGTGATTTTTGAGAGTTTAAGGACCCTATGCGTCGTAACGAAGATAATTACAGTCCAAAAATCCGCCTCGCATTCTTTAGTTGCTTCTTACTACTCGCCCGGGGAACTCTGGATTGCAGTCCTATTCTCTTCTTACCCCAGTCTACAGGGGTGTGGAGTACTAATCGCGTAAGCTGGTGACGGTGCTGCATGTGCTGTAGGGTTCAAAGTCGGACAGGAGTATGTCTATCACTACAGAGGTCACGTGCTCAGCGGTATTCCCCCGACCAGTGTCCAGTTTGCCGGACTCCTCATTGACTGTCAAGTTGTTCTTCAGTTCCAACAACAACACCACGGGGTGGTCATGACAGTAAGAGATCAAAAAAGGTGTCAATAAGACAATTTACTTCGTCGTCTTCTTCTTCCCCTTAGAGTTTCAAGACCGTGTGCAGTAACGAAGACTATTACAGTCCGGTTCTGTGCCTCGGCCTCGGCTTAACCAAGCATCGAACCGCTCCACCCTCTTAAGTCGCGTTTTACGACGCGCCCGGGAAGCTCTGGGCTGCAGGTTAATTCTTTGTTCCCTGACCTGCAGGGGTTGAAGACAATTTACTGTGTCGTCCTTGCCCAGTTGTAGTGTCTATCTGACCCCTGGCGCGGGGGAGTTACAAGGTGGAGAGATCAAGTCCATCGGAATATCTCTCTCAGCATGGAAGGGGGGGGGGCTCCTGACAGAAATTTTCCTAAAAGTTATTTTGCAAAAATAAATACTTTTGGTGCGGGAGTTACCGGGGCTGACAAGCTTAGGCGGAGAATTGAAAATTGAATAAAAAAGTTGAGATGGAGGGGGTTGAAAATAGAGGTGGGCATATTGGGCAGGTTGAAAATTAAAGCGGAGAGTTTAACCCGATGCGCAGCAATAATAGGTGTCTTTATATTTGATAGCCTGTTTATTTTACCTTTATCCTTCGATGAGAATCAGTTCAGTCGTTTAAATTTAAGAGTAAAATGTCAACACTTTTATAATGACAGGAAGCTGTTTGGTATGCAGTGAGATTGACCTATTGAAACTCTCAACGTTTGCATCAAACTCATTGCTTATATCGTTTTTTATCGTACTATTTGCTGTTTGCTAATCGTTACAACAGAGGTAGCAAACATTTTTCATTCATCTCACTGTACATCTTAACTGTATCGTGAGAGTCAGGAAATTAGAAAATTGTCTACGGTCTATTTTTTTCAGCTGAATAAAATCAAGTTGTACAAGATCATGAACAAGGTCGCAGCACATCCAAGCGAGCCTCTGTCTGAGACTGATCTAACAAGACTAACGGGAGAGCAAGCGATACCACTCAGCGAGTCCTTAGCCAAATCTATCAAGTTCAGGTAGGCATGCAATGAAATATATAACACTAAAATGTTAAAGGCTAGTCAAGTCATTTGACCAACATTTATTTTTGCAAGTGTTCATTTTACTGCTTTAAAACACGCAAGGAAGTGATCTCAAAAATATCCATTGTTGACAGAATACTTCTATTTTCTCGTAACTGTATAACGCTGAATTATTTGTAACATGCACAAATTTCAGTGAAATTATTTACTTTTATATTTGTAACACCCGTTTTGTTTCATTTTATTTTGTTTCATGAATATTAGTAGCTGGCATTCTATGTCAAAATAAAAAATCTGCACACTACAACGTACATGTAAACATTTAATACTGAGTCTGAGACCGATACATAGAAAATAGTTTACATGAGAAATCTGAGTTGCAAATTGTCCACATCTATTTAAGCAAAATAGATCGCAAAATTTTTCTGATATTCACGTTTCTCTGGTTCTAACCGCGTCAATGATGTTTGTGTAAAAGAGAATCTGCACAATCAATAAGTCATCTGTTTTAGATTACAATCCGTTAGTTGAGGCCTAGCTAGATTCAACATATATTAATAAAATTCACATTGCATTGTCGGTTGTTTTGACATATTGCATTATGGGATATGCTGCACAGGTGCATTCTGAGAAAATGAATGATTAAAATTCACAGACCAAGTAACAACGAGTATAGCATCTCTCCGTTAAAATCACCCAAATAGAGTAACATTGTTTCACTGTAGTTATGAGGCAGGCGATGTGCGAGAGATAGAAGTGGAGGCGCATGATCCTTACTGGTCGGTCAACATCAAGAAGGGCATCGTCAGCCTCTTCCAAGTGACGCTCAGGGAGAGGAACCCTCCAACTGATTCCTCCGTATACCACGATCCGTCTTTGTCCCGCATCAGGGCCCTCCCTTCAAGCTCAAAAGGCTCAAGCACACATGGGCTACATCACCCCGCAAAAGCAAATTCAATCTTTAAAGTGCTGAAGGTGACATTTTGATAATTTATTTATGTAATTTTAACAATAAATGATAGCTGATATGAGACCTGTCATAAACAATAAATGATAACTGACAAAAACAAAATAAAGAAAAAGAATAAAATTGAAATTGAAATAAACAAACTGAATATAAATATAATATTGTTGGTCGGCGCTATCGAATATTCTGGTTGTAGCAGACTGGCAACTATAAATTTAAACCTGGAGTTCAAACAATATTAGTTCAATGAAAATAATTATAAAGAAAAAATGACTGTATGCTAGCCACCAATTCTCTTGCACCAAATTCATGAAATTTAATATTGAAGGGGGAAAAAACACTTTTTATGCTCTTAGTGAAATTACTTTAAAAGCTTCAATTATGCTGCAAGTTTGCATTTTTGTATTAAAGTATACTATTGTTGTATATCTATTGGTATGGTAATTATTATTATTATTATAATTATAAATCTAATGCGATCCATAGGCTTATCATTGAATTTGTTCTTTGTAAAATGAAGTGCAATTTGACATTTTAGCTGATGCAGAATATTGCTAGATAGATAGTTCAACATAGCTTTATTTTGCACTAAAATGCTTGCAGTTATCACTTGAAATGAGGTGAAAAATATCATTTTACAGACTGATGTCATAGGAACGTGTGAGACGATGTACACTGTGATCACAAACAAGAAGAATACTTCTGATTTGCGTGTTAGTTCCCTGCGAAACCTTGATAACTGCATCCACAGGCCCTTCTATGTAGAAGGTCTCTTCCAAGGCGTCAATGGATATCACATGGAAAAGGTATAACCGTATCCCAAGTTATTATCTCAGGCTCATATGTTGACATTGTGCGCAAGGCGATTATGGTATTGAAAGCGTATTAGAAGATTGGTTATAATCAATTCATCATTATATCTGTGGGATTAAAGCTACATCATAGACAGATGGAGTAAAATGATCATGATGTGAAATTTGGATAGTATAAATTGGCAATAGTGATCTATTCAAGTGTTGTAAGTTATTAATTACTTACATTACTACAATTCATTATTACAGTGCTATATTATCTGTTTATTTATGTGATTCCTTATAATTGAGTCCCGAATTAGAATACGGATGGAGTTTAGACACGTTGTGCATTTATAATACAAATTAATTATTTTATATTATGTGTCATTTGTGGCATTAGTTAAACATTGAATAAGTTGTAATTTAAGTGGTTGAAAAGAATTATAAATATACCCTGGTTTAAAGACTTACTAAGCGTTTCGTGAATGGGACATTTTCTCAGGATTTGATTCAGCCGACGGTTCACACCGAGTACCGTGCTTCAGGAGACCATCGAGTATTCGTCATGAAGGAGGTGACGCTAAGAGCAAAATATTTCTTCTCAATGCAGAGCGTCGGCGGCGAGGAAATGGCTTCCTTCATTTAGTGAGTCAACTTTCTTCTTCTTTCTTTTCTTTATATCTTCCAGAAATCAAAATGTATAACATAAGTTTGCATATGAATTAATCAATAAAGAATGTTCATAAAGAAATTTACTTTTTTCTATGCCATTCAAAACGATTAGAAACTAATTTTAGATGGAGACGTGTTGGAGACGTGTTAATCTAAATTTTGCCTCTAGTTTTTTTTCCTTATTTCGTTGGCACTCATTGCTTCAGACATCTTTACAGGATTTTCTTCCAGGGTGGGATAGTAAATTCTCAGGGGGGGTGTTGGTTTCGCTATTCTCGACGGGGGAGGAGGAGGGGGGATGTTGACGGAAAAATTCCTCAAGCCAGTGCTCCTTTACACGCCGTTCTTAACAGTACTTGTCCATCTTTGGATACCATTATCCATTTATTCAACGTAAGATAGCCTAGTTTAGGCTATGACGCAGCTTACGTAAGAGGATAATAATGAGAAAAAGATTTTATGGGTAAAAAAACGTCCCCCTTCAATGGGAGCTGAGGTTTGGAGGGGTGTCCATTCGTAATTGGGGGATAAAGAGCCCCCCACAGGGGGTTCTGGAAAAATCACTTAATTTGCTGCAGCCAGCGGTTGATGTTGATGAGTACCGAGCCTGTCCGCTCCCACGCCCACCTCGTGTCGCCACAGCGTGACCCCGCTGGCTTGCTGATGATCCTCCCCAAGGCCGCCATGATGCCTCAGAGAAAGCACCATGAGGAACACACAGAGCGGGACGGCGAACATGGTGGTGAATGGAACAATGGCGCGATGCGAAGCTTCGATGATGAGGAGGAGGGGAGTGGAGGGCAGTTTGGCGCGGCGGGAGTTATTGCTGTCGTGAGTGCTGGTAACTTTAACTAACTGATCATCATTTTATTCTGTAATAATTATAATGATGATGAGGATGATATTTTATGAAGTAAATTTCATTAGCCCTTGATATAATGATGATATTGATATTTATTGAATGAATGGTAACACAAGCGCATAGTTATGCATTCGCTCGACCCGTCTTTTTAGCAAATTTCTTATTCTTGACTGAAAACTGAGCAAAAATTCAAAATCAACATATTTATCAATACTTCCAAAGCAATTTCCACCAAAAAGAGCAGGCTCAAAAACTGAAACCGACCGAATATAATAAGAACGCTTTGTCTCATAAACTTGTTGAACTTTGTACTCTTTGTTGATAATATTCTAGCAAGTGATAACATTGTTCACAGATGAAACGAATTCAAATGCAGGGTTAAGTTTAGCAGGCGTAGTATACCAAAGACGATGGTTAAATGAAAATTGTACGCCCAATTTAAATGAGCAGGCGGGATAGTGCGCATCGACTATGGTTGCATAGCCTCATGGGCCTATGCGTTTTTTAATGGCTTAGCAATTGCCTATTTTAGAAGCAGCAAGCGTAACGCTACAGTAATCAGGGCTAAACTAACCTTGCTCAAATGTCAACTGTGCAGGCCGAGCGAAAGCTGTCGGAGCTCGTTGAGTGCCTTTATTCGGTCAAGGAAGGCAGATGCTCCGACACGCTGCTCCAACTCAGTCTCATACTTCGCGAGGTCAGCAAGGGTCAGCTGAAGAAAGTCGTTGCACCGTACTTCAGAGGAGAAACGAGCGTCTCGGACCTCAACCACCGCAAGGCGTGAGCTGCTCTTTTTTAGCATGCTGCTATTATGCCCCCTAAAAAGTTTAATAACACTAATAATAATAAGACACAGGCTAATTTGCTATAGCGCCGTGACAAGTCAAGGACAGATCAGGGGCGCTTTGCAATCCGAGCAATTTAGGCAAACAGGTACACTGCGTGTTCAGCATGGGATTCCCAGGCATGTTCCAAACACGCGTGTTTCCTGGAAGACGGTCTGGGAACATCGATGTTCGAAACACGCCGACGACGAACACAGGAAAATCATACATTGCATCTACCCAGTCGTCTTCCCATGAACCACCATAACCGCTTAATGGACGACGCTCGTGGGAACATCAATGTTAGTACACGACGACGATGAACACATGAAAATCGTACATTGCAATCTCCATAGTCAGATTCCCAGATGATGGCCGGGAAACCGACGTTCAAGACATAATATAGCTCTATCTCAAAATTTTGGCAGCAGATGACGGCACCGGATGTGATCTGAAGCGCCCTAGTCAGCGTCCTGCATCTGGTAAGGTTTGGATTCCGAGCGCTGATAATTCTAAGAAAATTGTTGTTGCTCTTCAGTATTTTATGTTAAGTTGAAAATTCCTGTAAAATACACGCACAATGTAAAGAGATCGACACACATTATTTAAATATAATAAGTTTAATTTTTTGAATGGTTACTTTGTTGATGTTTTATACAACGAATTGGTCAGTGAATGAAGGATTTTAATGAATTTGTCAGTGAATAAGTGGAATGTAATCAAATTGCCTGCTAAAGAAGAAATGGAGTGAATTTTACGGCGAGGAACGAATGTAATCAATTAATTAATCAATCAATTAAACATTATCAGCAAAGGAACATATCGAATTCATTCGAATCAACTTTATTAAGCAAATCTGCACCTGTTGTTTTGCAGCGCAGTTCTGCTGGATCTGCTGCCTCTGCTGCACAGTCCCGCCTCTGCTTGCGTCATCACGGAGCTCGTCAGCGAGCGCCACGTGTCTGAGGTCAGAGGCTCAGCACTCATCCAGCACATGAGTCTGACGGTCAAACCTACACCTGGCGTCATCTCAAGCGTCCTTGTAAGCAGGCTTATAGCATGTCAGCCAGTGGGAAAAATGGAGAGTTGTAAAATTCCCGCATCAATCTATGAAAGTGTCAGCTGATTTTGTATTCTGTATGCTAGTATTTGATTACTTTTTTTGTATAGGCTATCATAATCTCTTATCGGTTTGTTCTAATTAACCTATTTTGTTCATTTTCTTTCTTTGCACGCTGTTCTTCAACAGTTTTTCACAGTGTTTGTTTTTCCATGACTTTAATTTTTTTGGTAAGATTAGGATGTCATAGAGTATTACAGGGAGGCTTAGTCCCTTCTTTGACGTTCTGGTGTCATTTTGCTAATTATTTGCTTATGATTGGACATCTTTTGCTGTTACATTGAAGTGATACAAATAAAGGAAAAAAAAGGAAAAAAAGCCAGCTTTTTCTTGATTCCGTAAATCACCAAGGTGATGATTTTTTTTTTTTCTTTATCTTTAATACTTCAAGACAAGACAATGTAGAAATACAGGCATCAAACGGCATGGGCATGAAGTAATAAGGGCAACCAGAACGCATTCCCTGTGACAGCCACTGGCAGAGCTATGCGGCTTTGCCAATGACTGTATAACTGCCCCTATTATGGCACAATTTAACCGGCAATACATCAGATTTTACAAATAACACAAAAATAATAAATGTAACTTAAATACTATATAGGCTAGCAAGCACAAATATAGCATCAAAAACAACATGCGAAAAAGGGAAAGACTGAGAAGCAAGTTCAGTGTGAGCCAATTGCAAGTGTAATAAAGTGACATGTTCCACGAAACATAACCAAACCCAAAAAAATAAACATTTTTACGTTCACAAAATATCAGATTTTGTATGAACTACAAAGAAAATCCTCAGGATTTCGTTTCAACGAGTTAAGACTAGGCGCATCCTGAATCTCTCTTGGGAGGAAGTCCCACAACCTAGGTCCAGAGATATTTACACTATTTTGACGAACAACCGTGCGACAATTTTGAATAACAAAGTAGCAATGTCTGCGAGTGTCACGCGCGCGCTTGAGGTCCGAAACCGTGAAATACTGCGTGCACGAGAATGGCAGAAGATTATATTTAATTTTGAACATAAATGGACCTGTTTGTAATTTTACTATATCGCTTAATTTTAATAATCTAGTCTGAGCAAACAGAGGATCGCATGGGGATCTA
>JAQIWG010006638.1:0-13115 GCA_034695025.1 Chamaedrilus cognettii | reverse complement strand
CTCCACATACCTTTTCCATCTACACTTGATGTCTTCAGGATCAGTCAATATCTCCCCCGATTCATGTTTTATACTGCAGCTCTTGTTAGTTTGACGGTCTTGTCTAGTTAATTTCTTACCCTTTCCTACATCAGATCAGATCTCCCTATTCTGCTTATCTCCTCCAATTCTTCACACTACCTAGTCTCTAGCCCACCACACCATCCCGGCTCTATCCATCCCTCTACATAACACGTTGTTCAGATTCTTAGATCTATTTTCCCTTCGTCTGTCGCTATGGTTTTCCATTTTCGTCGTTCGTCCATTTTGTTGATCATTTCTGCTGTTATCCATGGTTTTCGTGCTACTTTCTTGCTTTTATATCCCAATTAAATATTTATATATCTTTTATCCTTTTATCGATAATAATTATAATTTACAATTTTTCACGGGTCTCTGGGTCAAATGATATAGGAGAACCCCAGCAAGCCTTGCCTGGAGGTGGTCGTCGGTGTGGAGCGGCACCCTGTCCTGCTGCTCACGCGCGTGCACCACAAACTTGTCCAGCTGGTCGTGCAATGACTTGAGCAGCCCATCGCGCTGCTCGTCCTGGCCACGCAGACACGCGAGCACAAGCGCAAGGAATGGCGCGTTGCCGAGCAGGGTCGTGCTGCGCACCAGGTGGCGCTCACGCTCCCGTGCATTCTTCGTCGACCAGAACTGGTTGCCGGTCTCGAGGACCTGCGCGGCGGTCCTCAGGACGCGCCCCTGCACCGCGCTGGTAAGGCGCGAGATGAGGGGCGCAATGAGCCACACGCTGCTGTCCCCGCCCCCCTCGCCTCCACCGCCACCGCTGCTGCTGTCGAGGGCCCGCTGCACGGCAGAGCTACCGCCGCCCCCGCCCAGCCGCCGCTCACTCGGCTTGCGGAAAACGTCTATGGTGCTCTTGGCGATGTTGTCGAGCAGCGGGGACATCTCAGCGGGTGAGGCCTGCTTGATCATGAGCTGCAGCTCGAGCCAGGACGTGCGCTGGGTCCACTGGTCCACGCCCTGTGGGTAGGGTTGCCAGATGTTTATCATTCAAATAACGCGCACCAAAAATTCAGCATGCATGGTTCAATTTTTCGCAACATAGGCAACATATTAGTTCTTTTTTACTTTATAAATTATATTAGCTTAGCTACATTTGTCCCGATATATAGGCTTACTTTTTGTACTTTTTGTAGTTAGGGACCGTATGTAGCACAAGGACTAGACACAGTCCGGTTCTGGGATGCAAGCAAATTCCTTGTTCCCCGGCCTGCATGGGGTTCGATATATAGGCCTACACAGGACTAAAAGCAGACCTAGTAATTGAGGACTTGTGCTCATATGATAGATCTAACGTTAAATTATTTTTAAATTCCACATTTTCCATCATATTATTTGTACAACATGTAAGCACAAGCTAAAATAGGGACAATTGCCGTCCCTTATGCCCTTCAAAAGGGACATGGAACAAATGGCCTCAAATAAGGGACCTTTCATAAGATAAGAGATGTCTGGCTTTCTTGGTATTTTGTAGTTTAGGGACCGTGTGTAGTAGTAAAAAAGACTATATAGTCCGGTTCTGTGCAAGGGAGAAGGCACAGAACTTCTTCTTTAGCCACCTTTTACGACTCGCCCGAAAAGCTCTGGGCTGCAATCCAATTCTTCGTTCCCTGGCCTGCAGGGCACGTATGGTACTCGACCTGCAGGATGCGCGTGATGTGCCGCCGCTGCTCCGGCTCGTCCTCGTCGTCGCCCTCTGTGTCGCCCACGCCGGGCTTGCCCCTCCCCGCCGCGGGAGGGGGCCCGCCCCCCGTGTAGCAGATCATCTGGACGAGCTGCTGCGCCTGTGCGTGCGAGAGCATCTTGTCGAGCAGGAGGTCGGCGCTGAAGAGCTGCTCCGGCTCCTTGAGAAACTTGTCACGCACCCACTCCTGCGCACAGATCTGGCGCAGGCAGTGCTTGCCGTACTCGCTCAGCCCCGCGCTCTCAATCCGCCCCTTCGACTGGCTTCCCCCAATCAGTCCCCCCAGGCCAAGGTCGCCCTCCCCGTCCAGACTGCTCAGCATCGAGCTGATGATGTCAACATTCGCCTCCTTCTTGCTCGGGCTCGAGAAGTCCTTGCTGTCAGCCGCACCGCAGCCGTCGCCGAGCATGAGGATAGCCTTGAGGACGGCGATAACCGCGCCGACGTTGATGCGCTTGTGCGCCGCCTCCAGCAGGTGTCGGTCGCACGACGACTTAACGCACATGGCGCCGCCCTTGCGCGTGTCAGGTGCGTGGCCCGGCACGGTGTTCATCATCTGAAAGAGCCGCAGCAGGAGGTGGCAGGTGAGGCGTGCGCCCAGCTCAGCGTCGGGGTCGCCTCCCGACCCCACTGAGGGACAGGCGGCGAGCAGCGACTGGAGGGCGACGGACCCGACAAGCTCCTCGAGCGTGAAGCAGTGGCGCGCGATGAGCACCGCCGTGAACACCGCCAACGAGTCGTGGATGCTGAAGTCTCCAACATCGACCTAGAGTTGTCACACTTGACATTTAACGTTACTGTCCACACGTAATGAACGCTAGTCATTAGTTTATTATGGTAATTGTTTTGGCAATTTTTGATGCCTTACATCAGACTTGTACTACTTTTGACCCGATACCAATGTATAAATGAATGAATGAATACATTTTTTATTTCAAGCACATTCAACAATGCAGTTTGACAAACAGTGGCTTGAAATACAGGCATGACAGGCTATGGGTGTACACAGACGCACCCAGAGTGCCAAATGGAATGACACTTCTGAAAGCATTTCTTCCAGTTACAGCCATGTGTCATCATCTTTTATGACACGTTTTTATATATTATATATTATGCATATAATATGTGTAATATAATTTATATATCACCGTACAGAGGCCTACATACAAAATTGATGTTCCGAGTTTCGATTATTACCTCACTAACAAGCATGACCATAATGCAATTACCGCACTGCAATTACTATCGACAACTCGTAGCCTGCGGATGATGTTGCCTTACTGGGAACAAATGAAATGGACTTACATGTAGAGTCCGTACCCAGTAGATTTCAGAACAAAGCAATCACAGTGGGTCTGAACGTCTCCTGGACCAAGATGAAAATCCAAAGTACAGGGAAGGAATCGACATCCAGGTTCACGGGCAAACTGTACAGGCCACTTCATATACCTCGGAACAAAGCTGACGTCCGATGGTCGCTGTGCCCCTGAGGTGATGGGGAGGATTGGCATCTCCGCATCAGCAATGAATGACGTAAACCACGTCTGGACGCAGAAAAAGCTGAGCCTCGCATCTAAGTTACGCATCTACAGCACTTGCATACTCCCTATTCTGCTGTATGGCTCAGAAACGTGGACCCTTCTAAAACAAGACCTAATGCGATTGGAGGCGCGTCACATGAGAAATCAAAGGTGAATACTAGGGATCAAATGGTTCAATTTCGTTCGAAACGCAGCAGTATCTGCAACGACCAGGCTAGAAGGCATAAAGTCCACCATTGATCGTCGCCGATCTGCCATTTTAGGCCATTTTGCCCGCCTCGGCAGCACCGTACCAGCAAACTGGGCGCTGAAGTTCACGATTGACAGAAGAAACTGTAAACGGTATCCGCCCCGCCGCTGACTGGAAGCGCCCTCGCGGGCGCCTGAGGCAGACCTGGCTTCATCATATTGACGCGGTGACCGACAAACTTGCAACGAGCCTTGGACGACGCTATAACAAGAGGTCATGGTCAGTCGGCGCGACGGACCCCGCACGCTACGCGTTGAAGAGGAGGAATTACTATCACAGCAGTAATACATCAAATACAGATAACTAAATTAATAATTACCACTCACGACATTACCTGCATGAAGACTTTTAAGTCTTCACGCTACAAGATTATCGACAGGTTATAAAAGTTTCATGTTTCTGCAAATATCTCACTGACAAGCACTATCACACGCAATTATCGTGACTTCAACTAACGTTAATACTGTCATTATATGTAACGTAATCACTGTCCGCAACACTACCTGCATGAGGATGTTGATGAAGCTGAATCACAAACTGATTCAAAACTTATATTTTTTAATTGCCTCACTAACAAGCCCAACAGCAACGCAAATACCGTAACGTAATTACCAACATTTCCGGAAGCCAAATGACTGCTTGCAGCCCGACCTGCGTGAGGACATCGATGAAGCCACAGTTGTGATTGGAGGACCAACAGAGCGCCTTGAGCACGCCGAGCCACTCTGAGCTGAGCGCATTGCAGCAGGCCGTCAGCTCGGCGCAGAGCACCGCAATGTCGTTGAGCCGGTCGACGCTTGGACAGTTGCAGAGGTTGATGAGCGCCGAGCAGACAAAGCTGTAGCGGTTGGCGGCGCACTCGCTGAGCTGGCGCAGGAACTGAGGGTCGACCTTCCCCCTAGGGTTCTCCATCAGGTCCTGGGGATGGGATAGAGATCTCTATTTACTCAATAATAATAATAACAATAATAATAATAATATTCCACACTCTTGATCCAGTCCTAGATTTCCAGACACAAATGTTTTTATCACAGGCCTCTCCCTTACATATTCCTGTTTTTATCGCCTGGGAATGGAGTACCATATAAAAAAAAATATAAAAAAATAAAATTATCGTTTTCGAGGCCCATTCTAATTTTTTTATTATCCTTTTTCTAATGTTCTTGACGTCCATCTTAATTTTTTGAGGATGTTGAAAGTCTAAGAACCGCGTGTAGTAACGAAGACTATTACAGTGCTGCTCTGTGTGAAAGGCTACGCACAGACCGCTTCCCCTTCTTCAGTCACCTTTAACAACTGGAGAGCTCGGCGCTGCAATCCGATGGCTTTGGCCCAGCCTGCAGGAAGTAGGCAAGCCTGTAATGCTCTGTCCATATTGACACAGGTTAGACGTTTATATTGGAGCTGGATTTTTATGGCTGGATGCCCTTATTGTCGCCAACCAGAATGATAAATTTTATCCTAAACAATGATTTTCAGCTAACGACACTGATGTGTTTAACAGCCTTGCTGAAGGGCCTGTGATGCATGGTTTCATAATTGCTGGTGCCGGGACTTAAACCCAGGCCTCTGGACTCTGTCCGATGCCTTAACCACTACACCCCGATGCCTCGCTGTGTCAATGTATAATGTTTGCAACATGCAGACTATGCCTATACACAATTGCTCTACACCTATGTGGAATCACTTGCTCATGGCAACATCAGTTCGATCAGAAAAAAACAATAATTTGCAGCGTGTTGGTTTTGAGAGTTTGAGAACTGTGTGTAGTAACAAAGACTATTACAGCCCGGTTCAGTGCCTGCAAGTCAAGCAAAGAACCGTTCTTTCCTCTTTAGTTGCCTTTTGTGACTCGCCCGGGGCGCTCTGGGCTTCAGATCTATTGTATTTTTACCCCAGTCTACAGGGGTTCAGATGTGAAGAGACTTACGTACAGTCCCCGTAAATAACCCCCTGCAAACCGGGGAACAAGAATTGGCTGGCAGCCCAGAGCTTCCGGGCGAGTCGTAAAAGGAGACTAAAGAAGGGGCCGCGGTTCTGTACCGGCTCCCTTTCACAGAACCGTAATGTATATAGTCTTAATGCCAAACCGCAAAAAATAAAAAATCCAGGTCAATATTATCTACTGGATAAATGGACACCAAAATTAGTTTTCACTGAATCAATTTTGCACTGTAAACTATGACAAATGAAGATATGTATATTGTGACAGATTTGAATTAGTTAGAAATTGTTACCCTTCAGGGTAAAGTAACTATCTATTTCGACATGGCAAATGTTTGGTTGAATAGAAAGAAGCCTTTGTGTTGACACACATTCAGTAAGATTATCAAAAAAATCCGTGTGCATCTATATATTGTAGAAAGTTAATAAATGGACAGCTAAGTTCGTTTTGTAGCAACGGTGGAGTTATAGTTTAAGGACCGTGTGTAGTAAGAAGACTATTACAGTCCGATTCTGTGTAAGAGGGCCGCCACAGATCCGCTCCCCCCTCTTTAGTCGCCTACGACTCGCCCGGGGAGCTCTGGCTGCAAATCTATTCTTTGTACCCCAACTTGCAGGAGTAACTCTGTACCAAATAATGATTTAAATCAATAATGACGACTTGAGCCAACCATGAAGTGCAATGACTTTACTAGCCAAATTTATGTGACCAAAAATAACAACTAGAGTCAACCATGTAGTACACGGTGTCATTCACACAAGGTCGTTGCAAACCTTGGCGAACTGTTCCTCGTAGCTGTGATTAGACGAGGACGGCGTCACCTCCGTGTACAGTGTGCTCTTCACCTTGGCGCAGGGGCCGCCAAACAGGTCGATGTAGCGGGCCTTGATGTAGCCGCACGACGTGTACAGGTCGTAGAGGTACGCTAGGATGGAGCGCTCCGCCGATGTGCAGTCCGACGGCTTGTCCACGTGCTTCACCACCTGGCAAGAGGTTTCAAAACTTACCCGTAACATCGGAAAGGGTGGCTAAAGTTAAAAATTTGCGCCCATGATGGCTACTGGTAATTTACTAAGTCCAAAAAAAACAATTATAATAAAAATAAAAATAAATTCTCATTCTTATCCATATTTTCGTTAATACTGTGTTTAAATTTGAGATGCTTAATAATTGTATTTCAAACAGCTTATAAATGTCATGATGTTTGTCGCTCAAGACGTAGGCCCTAAATCTCACTATAGACCACCAGTATTATAATAATTAATAACGTGATTCTACATCAATTGGGGTGTATGTACAGTTAATATGGGCTTCGCTAGTTAGTCTACCGTACCAATAACAACGGTATGGTATGTGTGCGCAACTAATCCGTATCGTACCGTACCGCTACAACCACTCAATGCAGGAGTTACAGGAGGGCCCGGGGTGCCTGACCTCCCAGGTCGGCCCATCTCATTACTGCCTCTAAAAAATGTCCGAGGGCAAGAAAAGACCCCCCTTGTTACTTTGGTCCGGGGGGCTGCGCCACACTTATTATCTCGGTCGGTTTGGGGTTGAATTTTAAAGTAAAAATGAAAAAACTGCATTAAGAACAACCTAAAAAATGATAATGCACTATTCAGAATGATCTGCGAAATGAATGTAGCGTGTATCAGAATAGCAGTGAAAGCCCCCTCCCCCAATTGCGACTTCTGCATGAAAGGGGAAAAAAAAACACTCAATGTCGTTATCTCTCCCGCCTCTCGCCGGCCACAACTACTTATGCTAGAATCTCCTTGTTACTTCTGCGGGCTCCCCTTGTCCCCTTGTTATTTCTGCTGGCCCCCATAGTTACATCTGCTGGGCCCCCCTCGTTACTTCTGCTAGCGATCCCCATTTTACATTTACTGGGACTCCCCTTGTTGACATTTATAAATCAAGCATTGCGATCGCTACCTTGCAGAGACTCTCGAAGGCGGCGGCCGTCTGGTCGGGCGACACTAGCAGACAGGCGTGGTACTTGCGCAGCACGCCGACAATGCAGAGACACAGTCGCGTGGTGTATGTCCCCGCGAGGCACGACGACTTTGCGCTCAGCTGTGCCTCCACCTCGGGCAGGTCCTTCAGCAGCTGCGTGGACAGGTCGAGCAGGCGCCCGATGCTCAGACAGTACTCCATAAGGTCAAAGAGGTACGACACGCTGTCAATCACCGGGACACACGTTGAAGAGCCCGCGGCAAAGGTGCTCATTGTCTCCGCGAGCGAGCGCGACACGACATCCGTGACGGCGTGCTTGTCGTAGTAGGACAGCTTACGGAACTTGGCAAACGTGTTTTCGAGGCTCGACGCTGGATCGACGTCGATTGCCTTTTCCTTTTTCTTCTTCGCCTTGCTCACGTCACCGATCGTGACGTCGATGCTGTTCTTTTTGCTGAAGAGCTTCCCGATTTCCTTTGTGATCTTCTTGACGGCGTGTCGCGCCTCGTCACGCTGCTTGCCCACGCCGTACAGCACGACCATTCGCTGGTTGCTCTCGTGGCTCATTGACGACTCGCTCAACGGGATCGGGAAGTGGGTCGCGAACGTGAAGTGTCGTGACGGGCCCTTGTAGAGCTGCGTCAAAGAGCGTGACTCGTGGGGCAGCAAGGAGGGCCCGGGGATGGATGCAGGGGTGTGGGCCATGCCCGGGGTCTGCACCATGCTGTGGTAAATGCCCGGGGTTGCGCCCGGGGTCATGCTGCCGGGAGTCATTCCCCCCCCCGGGGTGTGCGCTGTGCCCGGGGTGTGTGGACCCGGTGTACGCGACGATCGAGGGGTCAGCGGGCCCCCGGCAGCCCCCGGCGTGCGTGCCATACCCGAGATGTAAGATCCCGAGGGCGTGAGTGCCCCCCCGGGCGTGCCAGATCCCCCAGACAACACAGAGTGCTCAAGGTGCATCGACCCCTGTCGGTCAGGGCTCTGCTTGCAGTCCTCCTTGAACGCAAACACCCCAAATTCGGAATCAAGATTCTGGCACTCGAGTTCGATCTTCATATCCTCGTGTATCTCTGGCTTGATGCCATCGCTCTTGATGCTCGACAGGTCGGCCTGGTAGGGATGGAGTGGCGCCGCGCGGCTGCTGCTGCTGTAGCTCGCACTCTGCAGGTCTCCACGTGATATCAGCGTGCAGATGTAGGCGTCATGAGAGAACACGTCGTGGTGTATCAGCTGACAGAACAGCAGGATGAGGTTTGCGAACGACTGTCGCTTATCTGCACCGCTCGCGTCCTCCAGCACGGGCGCCTTGGTGTCGAGGAAGCGCATGAGGAGGCCCTGCAGAGGGGGCACTCCGCCCCCGACAAACTCCGAGGCGATCGACTCCCGATCATCGTTCACCCCCTCGCCCTCGCCCGCCTTGTCGGCCGCGACCAGCTCGCCCTGGTAGCGCTCCAGCAGGCGAGCGACGACGATGGCGCGATGCTCGCCCGTCCTGCTCGTGCTCACCGCCCACTCACACAGCAGGTTCACCAGGGACTCGTCAACCCCCGGTGCCTCTCCTCCCTCACCGCTCTGCTCCCTCGCGGTCACCCCCGCGCCAAACAGCTTCTGGTAGAGCGCATCCAGCGGGCTGCTTGACTCAGCACGCTCAAAGTTATGTCGGTCAAGGGTCTCAAGGGCGCCCAGTACCCCGTTGACGACTGCGCCAGTTGTCGACTGTTGTCGCTTGTCTGCCGACCACTTGAGCTCTGCTGCACGACTGCGTGCCACTATCTCTTCCTCGCGCACACGCAGCTCCGCGCGCAGGCGCGCATTGTCGCCGGATGCTGGCATAGGCAGGCTGGAGGGCGCGCAGGGCAGCAGGTCGAGTGGCGAGCCGCTGAGCGGCGACGACGACTTGCTCTCGCCGAGGTTGTGCCAGACAAGCGCGCTGGGGCACGCCAGTGCCACGGCCTGAATGATTGCCGACAGCGTCAGCAGCAGGCTGCGGTGCTGCAGGCAGTTGCAGTAGTCGGCAAACAGCGACGTAGAGCTGGGCTGTAGCGAAATGCCGGAGATGGACTGCGGCACCGACGGCGACGAACCGGCCGTATCCACGGCCGTCGACGGGACACCGGGCGCGCACGGCGTGTCCGAGCACAGCTGCGACACCTTCCTCGCGCAGAAGTGCGCCAGACGCCTCGCCAGCATGTTTGACTGAACGAACTCGGACGTGAACTGGACGATCTGCGCAAGCAGCAGTTTGAGCACTGTGTTGTCGGTGATCTTGACTTTCTCGAGGAGCTCCACCATCCAAACGAGATACTCGTGTCGGTCGACGAGTCCCTCATCGTACATGTGTTGAGCCAGCTGCGCACAGTATGTCCACTGGCGCGTCGCAACATCAATGCTTGTGCTGGGAGCGGCGGCGGCGCCTGTCGTGAGGAAGCCGGACTGCACGCCGGTGCCCTGGTGGTAGTCGAGGATCCTCTGGAGCTGCTCGCGCATGTGGCGTGTTAGCACCTGCGTCCACTCAAGAAATGGATCCACCGCCTGCCGCTTCTTTGACTTGTTCTGGTCGGTGATCGCCGTTTGGTATGCGTTTGTCATCTTGATCAGCCACGCGGCTCGCGACAGCGGGACGTTTTCCTCACAGAGCTTCTGAAATATTTCCTCCTTCTTGTTGTATATTGGGACCTTCTTGGCGAGCATCATCAGTGGCTTGTGCCCGGCGAGATCCTTGAACCAGGACTCTAGCATCTGCCTACCGCGCGGAGGGATCCCCGCCAGGTAGAAGTTGTCCTTCGTGTTGATCGTCTGCTTCTTCTTCGCCAGGTCATTAATCGTGTTGTGCTCGTGCTTCTTGGCAAGGATAGCGCCGAAGACGGCTGCCATCTTGGTGGCATTGAGGTTGTTGTCACGTGCTGAGCCGTGCTCGTCGCGCAGCAGTGGCTGGTTGCTGAAGCCGTGCTTGACGCTGAGGGCGGTGAGCTCGTCCTCGCGCTGCTTGCGGTCCTGGGGGTACACCTCCGGTCCCGGCGCACCCAGACGCGCCCGCTTCAGCGGCCGGTCCTCCTGACTCGCAAAGTATGCCATCAGGGCTGCAAAGACAGAGTAATGGATTGATCTGTCAAGGTAGAGTTGTATTGCATCTTCAGAGCCAAGGTCAAGAAAGTTCAACCAGAAACATTTTCTGGAAGATCTTCTCGGAAATACGCATGCTGCCGGAATATGGATCGGAAGATATAATGTAACACTGCCTTTAGACAGTCAAGGCAGAGTTAAGGCAGTTACTTCATATCTTCTGAGAGGGACAATTTGCAATGAAAGCAAGTCTTACAAGTTAATTTTTTTAAACTAAAAAAATTTTAAGTCATATTTGAAAAAGAAGCACGAACGCCAGGACACCAATACGCCAGGACTCGGCCTGAGTTTTCAAAAAAATTTGCCACTTTGGCGCCAAAATGTGTCTTTTTCTAACCATACAATTTTTTGGGCCAAATTCTTTTTGGCATAATTTTCTGCAAACTGACATATCAGACAGACTAGGCTTACAGCAGTGCACATACGTAACTGAAATAACTTAATTCATTCTATATAATCAATTGTTCAGTGGTACGCAGTGGCGCCCCTGGGTTTCACTAAATATATTTAACAAGAAATTGGCATTCATCAGTGAAACATTTCTAACTCAATTTAGTACAGCATTTCATAAAAAAGGTGACCGACCGCATGATTCGTTAACCAAGATGATTTGTGAAAAGACGATTGATAAACTTTTTCTGTCACGAATCGTCCAAGTTAACCAATCGTCTCAGAATTCAAAAAAGACAATTAATGAACTTATTTTTACAAGCAACTAATTAGAACACTGTGATGCCCATCGGTCAGTTATTTTGGCTGGGCCAGCGGTACCTTAATCATCGAGCCACTGGGCGGGAACAACCATGCAGTCATGCCCATTGCCATTGATTTCGTGACTCTCGAGTTGCAAGCAGTGAACCCCACTGACTAGTAGCCTACATCTTCAATATTATGAATGGGAATATCCAATTTAGATGTTCACGATCTCCGCCTCCGTTTGTGAACGTCTTCGGGTCATCGACTCAAGATGCATACTGTAATTCAAATTTCAGTAGGAATCTATAAAAGGTTCATTCCTATTCTATAGTCTACTTGCAGTAGAAATGATGTTACGCAAGTTAGTATAACGAAACTTGAACGAGAAGTTAAGTTACACCTACGTACAATGTCATTGGTCTATTGAGGCTGCTCTTATCGCAGCAGTCTTTGATCCTTTGCAACAAACTTCACACTTTGCAGCTTACTACGTGTAATTTAAAATTATTTCTACATTATTACATTGCTGGCTGATAGGCCTGTTGTTTCTTTGCTAAATCTAAGTTTTTATTAAACTAATTTGCTTCAAAAAAGTTAACCAAACGTCCACCCCAAGTTAACGAATCGTCCAAAAAAGTTAAGGAATCGTCCAAATTTTGTTTAAAATTTTGTTTGTCCAAGTTAACCAATCGTCCGGCAATCAAAAAAGATTGTTTGCAAAAAATTCGCCAGTCTTTCGCAATCTTACAAAAAATCGCCATGTCTGATTTTCTTTCGCTAATTGGCGAATTTGGCCTAATTCAGGCCGAACCCTGATTATAGGCTATAGCCCATTCAAAGAAAACGGTGTACACTTCTCAGTCAAACTCAGATTCGACTCAAAATGTTGAAACAAAAGATCAAGAAACGCATTTTATTCAATAACTTTTATTGTATTCTTTTATTTAAAGTGAGATTTTGAAGCGCCATAAGCGATGAAATATAGTATTTTCAAAGACGAATTCAACGATGCACAGCAGCATATTATAGCATTAAGAGCGCTAGTGGCTAAGTTGGTCATGTATCACAAACTCAGGTTCAGTATCATTAATTGAAAAGGGGTGAAAAATAGCATTTTACTAAGGAACTTTTTAATTTATAACTATATAAATTTATAAATTTATAGAAATATATATTTGCAATCAAACCTGTTTCAAATTCGGTCAATTGTCATAAGCAAACGCAAATGTCATAAGCACCATATTAGGCCAATAAATTAGAAGGCTAATTAAATTATAACTATTTTAGTTATTCATTGTAATCTCCATTGTACTTCTGTCACAAGCGTCTAGCGGCAGTTCCTCCCTGTGAACATACCACGCCTACTTCGAATATAACTCATAATTTTTGTTGAGCTCATAAGCGATTATTTCTTCTAGACTGCGATTACTTCTTAAAATCTTCAAAAAATATTTAGATAGATCCCATTTATGCCTCGAGATCCTTGTTTCATAGAAATGAATGTTAAATTTAAATTTAAGTTGATGGTTGTTAAAAAATAGGCCTAAAAATAAATGTTCGATGTTAAGTGTCAAGGACTAAAACAAGTTCCTTGGTACTAATGGAGCGGATCATGCTGCTTCTTTTTGAAAGTCGTGCTGCTAATCTAGTGTCTATTATTGGAGGAATAGGTTAACTATGACGTCACATGTCTCTGGGCCCAAAATACGTAGTAAACCCTATCTAGTTACTATGTCTGGGCCTACGTCCGCCATTGTTCGACACTGACCATCAGCAGTGATACCATTGGAACAAAACGGAAAGTCCCTAGATTGTTATGGGTATCTAAGCCTAAGTCGGGCTCCAGAGCGC
>JAQIWG010006637.1:0-13117 GCA_034695025.1 Chamaedrilus cognettii | reverse complement strand
CTTCAATTAACTAGGGCTTCAATTAACTAGGGCTTCAATTAACTAGGGCTTCAATTAACTAGGGCTTCAATTAACTAGGGCTTCAATTAACTATGGCATCAATTAACTAGGGCTTCAATTAACTAGGGCTTCAATTAACTAGGGCTTCAATTAACTAGGGCTTCAAGCTGTTCAGTTCAATTTCAATATAGTTCAGACCATTTCCAAACTGGTGATAATAGGCCTCCCGTAAAAAGGGGTTGAGCACTGTCGCATAATTCTAATCTTTTCGTATATTGCAGAACTCGCTTCCTCTCTCACTCCGTTCTTGTTCTACATTGCCCCTGTTCCTTTCTGGTTTGAAAACGCATTTTTCCCACCATAAATCAATTTTTTCCCCGACGGACACACGAAAAAATCTGACCCGGCTATCCGGCACCCTTTCTCCCACCCTTTCGTCTTGGGTTTTTATCAATCGCTTGACGCATGCCTATGGCGAAGGGAGGTCCCCGATGACATCACTAGATGCCGAAACGGACTCTAAGCCCATTATTATTATTATTTTTCTTTTATTATTATAGAATAATATAGAACTAATCTGCAACACACCCATCCCACGTGCAGTGGCAGACACAGGCCTATAGGCTACTGTTGTGATGGGCGTACAGTGAACAACTTCGGCGCTCCGCGCTTGTCGTACGCCACTCTCTTTGCTCGATATTTTACACATTTTATTATTGCACGCGTTGCTGAGATTTGGCGTTGCGTCGCGCTCAAAATAAAAATTCGATTCGAAAAATTCCTAAGAGTTTCGGTTTCTTAAAATTTCCTCTTCAATGGCCTCGATTTGAATTCCGTGCCGCCACGATTAAGCAGTCCAGGGACGGACCAGCAACAATGCAGCTGGCCGCCATTTGAAGCCAGACCAGAAGACTTCAACAAAGGATTAACCGCCGCTAGAACGCAATCGTAGCTATTTACAGGGGCGTAACTAGATTTTCTAAATGGGGTGCCAAATGACGGGGGCGGAGGGTAATCTATGCACAGGGTGGAAGTGAGCGGACACTGAAAATATAGAATTTTATCTAGTTTTTTTCTGACTCGTTTTCACCGAAAATGGCATACAACCGCAAGGATGGAAACCTAAGCGACTAACTTATTTGTACTCAACGTAGTTATTGAGTGCAAAGGCACTCAATACACCTTTGCCTTTGCACTCAAGGAAAAATATTGTTCTGCTAACTTTGGGATCAGCTGGAGGGGGAAGACATTTCATGTGGGGGGGGAGCAGTTGACCCCCTTCCCCCTCCCCCCCCCCCCCCCCCCCGGTAGTTAAGCCACTGGTAGTTAGACGTGTTCGGACCCGCCAGAGTCAGCAGCCGAACGAGGAAGACGTTCTACAAAACACAGAACACCCCTGTTGCGACCAATAGATGACTCTTGGAGACCAAAGTACACTAGACTCCCCCTACCCACCTACCCTTCCTCTGACGGGGGCGGAACCAGCTCTTGATCGTCGGGGGGGGAGGGGGGAGCGGGGGGGCATTTCTGGCAGAGGATAGCATATAAATCTCTTGTCGGGAGAAACTCACTCGTGAGGGAGGGACGGGGAGGGTGGGGGGGTGCTGTCAAAGATTTTCAATGCCGTTGTTAGGGGTGCATTTTTATTTTTGGGGATGTTTCGGGGGTACAATACCAAACTTCACAGACCTTTTCCTTCAAAGTTCCACCAATTATCTTACTATTTTCATTGACAAGCAGAGTTGTGCGGAGGCAATTTCTTACTTATTGACTATTCTTAGGAGCAAACAAATTGTTTGACTAAAGTGGGGAGAGGCAGGACCCTTACGACCCTCCCGCCCTCCGGATCCACTACTGTAATCTACCCTCCCCAGTTACTTTGTTGCTTCTCTCCACAACGGCAAACGCCCGTTCGACTGTTAACCTTGTTGAAGCCTTGTTTCGTCATGCTCACGTGAGGGGGTGGGGTAAGTGCTAAACTGTTTGACCTCCAGGGCAAATCAGCAGACCTCGAGACTCACATAAAACAAGGAGCCAGAGTCGAGTGGGATGTGCCAATTCACCAGTTTTCAAGCAGTGCGCCTTTAATGTCGTTAGAGATTCAGAAACTGCAGTAGAGCTGCTAGTTGTGTAACTTAATGTTTAACCTAAAACTCCCATCTGCAATCCCAGAATAATGTTTCAAATCTGATAACAAAAGGTTGCTACAAAATATTGATTGCGATGGCCGGTAATATGTTCCAGGACAAAACGTTAACATCTAATTTTATAAGCCTCTCGGGAAGCCGGGACCGAATGCAAAAAAATATAGATCAGGCTTAAAAAATTACAATAATTATGAACATCTTTGTGGATATAATGTTGAATATTAAGGTTTCTAGTAGACGTCAGGACTGATTAATAACGGCGAGATTTTATTGTACCTTTAATATAGAATTGTATCACCTACAGATCACCCAATAAGTATGCATCCCAATTCATATATATCAATTAATGTATATTTCCAAGATGTCAAAATGCCTGTAATATTGCAAGAAGACCATGATGTATTCTTTCACAATATCAAAAGGGTAGAGGGAACTGTTTACAAAACTCATCCACGTTTTCACCTTACATTTTATGAGCGAATCAACCCCAGATGAAAGGGAGCAGGGGTCTAAGTGTTGCCACACTCATTAATCTGGCATTAATTCACACTTTAATCCCCAAGCGTGCTCAAGTCCCCCTATGTACCATAATCTTCAAAGTGTAACAATTACACCGTTTGCAATGTTCATTGAAGTCAACCAACGTTTAGCATTATCCCATGTACAATTAGGAACTCTTCTGAGATCAAGCATTCAATTTAGTCAGGGAAGAAATACAGCGGGAAAAGAAAGGTTGCAGTTAGGCATTATCATCGTCCTATCATGACTCGTTCCTGGTCCACGGGCCTTGGGTGCATGCGAAAGTTGGTGTAATGTTTCTAGAGGCAACTTTCCTACTATCCTGCAGTCATCAATTACTCTACTACTCAGATAAACAGTGTCACGTGCAAGTTAGCGCACTGAATATAATACTTTACAAGAGGTCAGTGAATACATCACGAAGAACTGAACGCCAACGACTCTTTTTTAAATACCGCATTGGTTTTGCTACATTATAGTGAAAAAAATGAAGAAAAATGAAGAAAAATGAAGAAAAATGATGAAAAAGGCTTCAAAAAAGTGTCATGCCAGACCGACTCGTTGAGGCTCGCCGCGTGACGAGGTCGCTGGCGTGGATGTTTTGCAAAGCAAAGTCTTAAAGTGGCAAATTCGCAGTCGCAAAGTCGCAGTTGCAAAGTCGCAGTCGCAAAGTCGCAGTCGCAAAGTCGCAGTCGCAAAGTCGCAGTCGCAAAGTCGAAATTTTACGTTGTCATTCAGTTGTTGAGGACACCCATATAAATAATAAATATATTTAATCACCATTCCTACTTCTCGGCGTCTGGTAATCATTTTCTCAATCTTCACTCATCAGCCTTCAGGTTCGGAAGAAGAGAATTAGCGCTGCGGCTACACCACGCATCACGTTAATCTTTGTTTCTCGGGTACTCTGTGAACCAAGCTCTACACCCACTGCCACTAACACCAACACAGAAATTAAAGAACACTCTAATTCTACGCCTCCCGCACCACGCACGCCAGGCAGTCACCTTACAACATTCTTATGACCTCAAAAGTCTTATCAATGCAGTGCACAGTTTCTGCAAACATCCATACATAGTACAGGCCTACGTTCTACGTGTAGTTGCCATATCCTATTGGCGCTTAAGCGGTATCTAGAGATAGAACCTGGACACATGCGGGGTATTCAAAAGATACCGCAGCATGTAGAGGCGGGAACAGAATTGATAGACTTACCAGATTGATATCTAGGCCTACCGAATAGATATCTAGGCTTACCCACGTCCCTAATGACACCTACGGACCCTGAAACGGACTTTATCTATTAATGTTATTGTCAAGATGTTGCAGATGATAAAATGGGCTACTGCTAAAGCCATTCTAAACTCCATCCAAACAGATATGACTGGAGAATAGTCCAGATCCTAGCTCCTGTAGTAGAACATTGAGCTAATTCTTTAAAGCACCAATTTAGATCTAGGATTCACATCTACCCACTTAAACAGAGGATTCGTGGAAAGGCTCAACCTATTCCGCCTGACTATCATGCAGATACAAACTTTCCGAGCGGCAAATCTTTCTGCAGGAACTTCAGAAAACGTTGGAGGAAAAGTAAGTAGGCTATGACACAGAAATGACAGTACTCGTGGTCAGAAACACTCCAAGACGCTCACAGTGAAGACACGCCTTTCAAGTGAACATTCAATTGTGTGAGATTTAGTTATTTATATTCGTTTATTCTTAGACAACACAAACGGTTATTCAGAGTGCTGCTTAAGCATCTATTCTACTCTCAATACGAATCGAAACAAATGCATTTTGAAAGGTTCAAAATTAAGAACAAAGAAAATCGGGGAACCCGTATATAAAATTAACATTACAGGCTCACACATCGGTAGGTTCAAACAGTCGTTTCAGAACATTTGAATGTTTGACCCCACCCCTCCCTCAACTCTCCGCCCGTCGCCCCCTCCGTTGTAAAAGTAATCTTTCTATTCAAAATCAGATTTAGAAAACTGATATCTCACCGGTTCTTTTTCACTTGCTGCCCTCTGCCGTCAATGAGTGGCAGCCCGTCCTTGAACCAGGTCACCCTGGGTGCAGGTTTACCCGTGGCTCGACAGAACAACTGAAGTTGTTGCCCTGTCTGTAGAGAGAACTGCCCCGATGTCAAATTGACTTGCGGTCGTCTTACTGCAAGTATGACACACAACAGAAATAATAATATAATGAGATTTATTCGTCAAATAAAAGAATTTCATTTGATACAGAAAAATTAAATATATAAATAAATAAAGAAAATTTCCTTCAAAACAGGAAAAATTACACGCAAAAACACATTTAAAGACTTCGCCAAAAAAAGAGCTAATTAAACTAAATTATGCTTCACGGTAGCCTCTGTATAAGCAGGAGAATTTTTGCCTGTCCTCCCCCGCCACCGCCCCCCGGCTGTTAAAAATCTGGGTACGCCACTACCACTGTGAGTTCAACGTTACAGGAATGATTAGAAGAAAGAATGAAATAAAAGTTATAAGTGATGATATGTGTCATTTATTATAGCGATGAATGCCATCCAGTCTTCACAATAGCATATCGCTAAACCATTCTAGTCATACAATTAGCGATATATGAAATTAAGGGGCTCAAATCGGATTGCTCACATTTAATTCATTGCAATTCAAGGCATTCGTTCCAACATCAAGGCCCTATATCAAAACGACAACTGATAGCTTGTATCGACGTGTAGGCATTCATTCCACTGTCTACGCTTATCATAGTATCATCCTGCTAAGTCTAGGCCACAGAATTTATGACTTCAAATAAAATGCACACCGTAGGCTACAGCCTACGCCTACTTAGATATTAGCAAGTCTTGATCGCCATATAAGTGAAATTTTTGAAAAAAAATTAATATTATATTATAACATAAAAATTAAAGCCAATTTGTGACAACAACAACCCCCCCCCCCCCCCCAGTACGAGAACAATCAACGTTTTCCGTCATCAACGGACAATTCAAAGTAAATTTTGGTCACATATCGGAGCGTTTGATTAGGCCTACATATCCGAGATTAGAAACATTTGGTTCTATCATGAACAGTGGGTCCAAGAATAGCAAAATATGGCATCAGTTAGAATAGTGAAGAATTGGCTTGCAAAAAATCTTGTAGCCTACTCCTAATTCTCCTTTAAATTCAGGCTTCTCCTTTAAATCCAGGCTTAAAACTCATTTTTTCAAGTCCGCTTTCTGTATGTAGTCTGCTGCACTTCTCCCGCACCTACGATTCAGGCAAATGATGTTTTTCCATCTCCGTTTGCATGACATATTTTGGTGCGTTAAAAGTGCAATATACATACATACATACATACTGAAACTAGCATCCATCTGCAACTAAACCAAACGGAACACGATCTTGCGAGACTTAACGTCAATAGCCCTCTGTCGGTTTCACGTTGATGCTCCCGACCAATTATCGGTAACGTGATAACACGAACACCAGACCATCAGACAAAATGTATTGAGAAAGACATGGAATCAATACGATCAAGTAGACAGCAACATTTTCCCTGGATCGAAAACCAATTCTTCTAACTCACTATTATGCAGGTGAAGGGATTGGTCCGATTCGATTGTTTAAAAGTAGCAGGGGTTAGCTCAACCGTCGTAGTTAATAGATTAACGATATTTAGATCATTAGATAGTCAATGCAAACTCTGCTTAACTTCTGCTTCACTTGCCCAAAGTATGATTCTTTAATTAATACCTCGTTGATTTTTGCTGCATCAAAATGAAGAAAAATTATTTAAAAAACTTCTAATATGGCGCCATGCCAGACTGACTCGTAGAGGCTCGCTGCGAGTCGAGGACGAGACTGGAGTGGATTCTTTTCTTTTCTAAGCAAAGTCTCAAAGACGCAAAGTCTAGTTGCAAAGTCAGAGTCGCGCAAGTTGCAGACGCAAAGTTGCAAAGTGCATTTTAACTAAAATATCCGACTAGGGGTTTTAACAGCGCACATGTTTTCTGCTAAAAAATTTGTCCGAATGGGAATTTGCAAAGCGCATCCGGTTCTGGTTTTCGAATTGCACATTTATATTTCTCAACCACTGTATGACATAAAAGTAGATTGTAAAATAACTGAAATATCGATCATCCTTCTTCTTTGCCAAAGTTATGGACTTAATTACTGGACTTAATTTATGGTTAATTTAATAATTAATTTAATTCATTGTCAATTTCATTCTGTGTAGTTTCAGTGAATGGGTATAGAATAATGATAACTAAACCTAGTATTTATAATATAAACCACAAATTATTAAGGATCAAGTTTAACATGCTGATAAACACGCTGCATCTAGCTATGAATATGCCTGCTAGTAATCGAGAGAAAATGAATTACCACAGCGCTTTGCAGTTATTTACAACTTAGAACCCAGTTACCAATATTCTAAAATCTGTCACACTCCCACCAATTTGTACAAAATCTCCAAACCGCTGCAATGCCCGCCAAAAGGCGCCTGTTAGTGCAACGCGTTGAAACAGAGCTCTGCATTCGTCGTATGCGGCAGAGCCTTCTCCACAAATCTGTTTACAAAATTTTCAAAAGTCGGCGCGCCTGTTGCAGGTGCAAATCCGTTTGGCAACGACGCTGGAAGAAATTATCCTGTAGGAAATAGCGCTTTGCTGCGCTAAACCGTGACGCTGCGCCGCGATCAAAAGCGTTGTCTGGACTAGCATCTAGTCACAGAGTTGTCAACTGATCTGAGAGGACCAAGAGCACAGACTACTGGAGTTAAAACAGAGAACCCTTGATTTTCTGTATAATTGATGTATTGAGTATTTTTCTGGCGATCTAGTGGATTCGTCCAAGCTTCAAAGGGCGATCAGACAGGGTTGCATGGAAGGTTATAGCTAGATGATTAAAGGTCCTTGTGCGGCATGTCATGCATGCAACATAGAGTCCACAGTCCTTCGGTTTTAACATTTTTGCATCCCTGTTACCATGTACTTTGATTACCATCTTTAAAATTTGATTTGCGTTTCTTATTGACGCAAAACAAATCAAATATGCTGCATTTTTTAATTTAGTAATTTTGCTTTCGATGGTAAGACTGTGCATATATGAATTTCAATTGCACGCAAAATAGAATACAATACCGGCATACAATGCACAGTACACAATTATATAATATATATATAATAACTATTGTAAAATAAAATATATGATTTTTTATTTATTTTTTTATTTGATATATTAATAACAATTACATAATATCTATATATGGCAACAGCGAACAGTTAAGCATTAAATCAAAACCGCTTAAAAAATCATAAAGCTTTTTTTGAGAGGTGGGGGAGGGGGGCAAGCAAACTCTGATGAAGTCTGTGACATCCTAGCCTTTAATATGAATGAAGTGCGTCTCGTCTTTGATTAAAAGTATGCAACTTAATACTGATCATATTGACGGTTGCCCGCCGGGGTCGAAATAATGAAACCAAGGTAGGTTATCTCCACCGACCACAGTCCCATTAGACCTATCCCCCCCGCGCTAATTAGTCACTACAATTCGTCCCATTCGCCACGCCGCATTCCACAACCGAAGTTGAACACCAAATCCCAGCATTCAGCACTTTGGCTCGCAGTATGAGACTTCAAAGTGTCCGTTGGAATGCTGACTTTGATCACATGACTCTTACATTCACATTCAACAAGAATTCAGAGTGGGGGGGGGGGGAAGGAAGTGGGTAGATAGATACCTGGCTGGTTTAAACTGACGACCGGGGGAAGAGGGATAGAAGTCCGCGTGCAGCTAGAATCGAAAATAGCTTTTAGCACTCACAATCGGGCGGGCGGTATGGTTGTCAGAAGTAGTTTAGTTTTCAACTATGTCCAAGGTGTTAAAACTTTTCAGTTATATTATTTTTAATTCTGTATGCTTTATGCGCACTCCAAATTCACCACTACACTAATCCAAATATTGTAGGGTTTCGAACGACGCAAACCCCCCAATCGATAGCGCCCCCAATGCTTTACAAACGGCTGGGTTACGTCTGCATGTCGTTGTACAATCAATTGTTATTCTTCTCAAATTGCTGCCAAATGAGTTTAGGTTGCAAAATGTGCTTAGGTTATTGCTGTATATGAGGTACGACATGAAGATTTCTGACATTACTAGCGCATCAATGCAAATAGAGACCGTCAAAAGCCTACATGATGATAACGAGGCTTATCGAGTTAGAAAAATAAATAGTCGACTCAAATTGCAAATTTGACGTTGCAAAATGTGATTTTTAGAATGCAAGCAGTAGCAAAAAGGCTATTACACTGGTCAACGTGTTATCGTTGCAGCAGTTAATTATTGGGTGTAAGGACGCGGCAGCTAATTACTTTAGTAGGCCCTATCCCACAAACCCCAAATTATTACAAATCAATTAGTAAAGTATTACTAATAGCGAGTTTTACGCATTGCAAGGCAAAAAATATGAATTACATGCAATGATTTTATATTGAACGGAAATTCTTACCACACTTCGGGCAGCTAAACTCCTCCACCCTTTTCCTCGCTTCGTCTGTCGCCGGTTCAGGCAGTCCGGTATTCTCGTAAAACACCTTCTTTTGACCCGACCCTCCCCCCACCGGGATTCTCTCCCCAACAAAAAGTACGTAGATCTCCCCCATCCGAACCTGTCCGATGCAATCGTTATCGTCCGACCTCGCTCCGAACTTCCCGACCGTAACCAGTCTATAAACATCCGCGTTGTTCTTCGCGTTTAATCTTTTCTCTATCGTTCCCTTGAAGACGTGTCGGACTCTGAAGACGACAGAATACAGCGCGGATTCTCCCCCCGCTACGTCTGTGGTGATTTCGCTAACGTTTTCCGCCCGTCCTTCAAAGACGGTGTTCGCCAAAACCGTCCGCGAGGCGACGTCATCAAACTCCGAACCGCAAGATCGAACACCGGCTACTGCTCGCATCACCACAACGCAAACTATCAACGCCAGCGCGACATCTTTCGTTATAGTCGCCAAATTCGCTCGATAACAAACATTACCACTCGCCATCCTATACTGTTATATTTCACAAATCAACAATTCTATAGTATTTCACGATTTCACCAATTCTAGCCAAGGGCGCTAGGACGCTCGTTCAACTTTTTCTCGAAGTCGCGCGCTCACAGCAGTCCGCAAAGTGCTATGGGACGTTGGCCTTCTCTAGTCCACTTGGCCGACTGTAGTAATTTAGTAAACTAGAGCGCGTGTTATCCACTATCCAGGCACCCTAGACTCGGTCCGCAGTCGCTGCCTCAGCACACAGCAGATAGTAATTGGCTCCGCCACCACGCTCAACTTGAAACATCTGACTCGGGGATCGTCTGGCGCGCGCTTAATATCTCAGCCCTCCAGCCTCCGCGCTTCTACTAATCAGTCTCCGCTGAGTCTAGCTAGAAAAGCGGGTCGAGTCAAGATCGCCCTTGGTGACGAAACAATGTGTTTGTGTGGGCACCAGCCGGCCCGCTAATCTAAATATAGATCGGATAGCATTATATAATCGTTATTTTACCAAATCAATAAGAAAATAACATAGAAAAAATCAATACATATAAAAGGTGACACAATAATTATGCACCTTAGAAACAGAAGAAAATGAACGTCTCCATAGATCGAGGGTATGGTTTAGGGGTAGGGGTTAGGCTTAGGGCCCTGTTAGGATTAGCAAAGCGTTAGGGCTGCTGTATTAGCGTTAGGGCTAGGTCTGGGGTTGGAGTCAGGGGTTCTAGGTTACAATTAGCGTGGCCGGCAGCAGGAGGACCGTGGGCACAAGGATTATCTTGACTCGACCCACTTGTCTAGCTAGTAGCTCGGTCGCGCAGCCTCCTACCATTAATCTACGCGCTGCGGAGATAAACTTTAAAGTGTTTCACGAGACATCCACAGCGCTTGGCTGGCTGCGGAGGAGCACTAACGAACGCTGGCTATACATAACGTCATGTCACTATATCCTGGAATAGAGAGAGAATAGGCCGCCCTTGGATTACAGCCTATTATCGGAGCATCGTTTATAAGAACAGTGTAAATGTTAGCGAGCGCTGCGTGGGACGGAGTGCGTGGGCGATTGTTTAGACGTCACTAACAGTGCAAACACACTCAGCCGAGGAGCAGTTTTTCTGTCGTCGGGACCCGATTCACCGCCGCCATGCGCCTATAAATAGGCATTTAACGACGTTTCTGATAATGACGGATCGAGAGTTTGATGCCATCAAAGCTCTTCCAGAGATTGCTGTGTCGTTATACAATGGGGTTATTGCTATACGATACATGGCTTGTGATGATTTGTCCACTTCGCGATGATTGTGTTATGGATCATCGGTCGGGGGCGAATCCGTCTAAATTAGGCACCGGAAGTGTGCAGACTGCTTGAACAATGACGGGCCGAAGTAGGAACGGGGGTAGATATGGGTTTTGGATAATAATTCTGTGCGAGTCACGAAGTCGTATCGTGACATTTGGGCGTTTCGTTCAATATCAGCTTAATCCATCTAAAGACGTCAGATTGCAATCAAATTAAGGGATCAAACGATAAACCAATCATACAGCCATTGTCTATTAATGCGTTTTGTCAGTGTCTAGAAGCTGAAGCAATTCAGTAGTCGGGTTTAGAATATTTGAAGCAATTCAGTAGTCGGGTTTAGAATATTTGAAGCAATTCAGTAGTCGGGTTTAGAATATTTGAAGCAATTCAGTAGTCGGGTTTAGAATATTTGAAGCCATTCAGTAGTCGGGTTCAGAATATTTGAAGCCATTCAGTAGTCGGGTTTAGAATATTTGAAGCAATTCAGTAGTCGGGTTTAGAATATTTGAAGCAATTCAGTACTCGGGTTTAAAATATTTGACCGACCGTAAACCTGTGGCAGTGGAATACTCGCCAAGAACCCTATCGCCTACGCGCCGCCAAGGGCGCGCAACCACACTCTCAAAGTTGAGGGGGTCGGAGTAAAATTTTATATAAAAAACGCTTAAAACAGAGAGGTCGTCCCGAAAGTTGGGGAGGTCATCACCCCCCGACCCCTGGTGGTTTTGCATTTGCGCGTCGCACATGATAGTATAATGCCATAGTTGATCTACAACTATTAGTAGAATTGATTCGCAGAGTAAATAGATATCTCAGAAAAAAAAAATCACGAAGACAACGCGTTGAAGCAAGCCGGTTACAGACGAAGCGTCAAAATCTGTAGCTGCGAAATAATGTACAGTAGGTTACTTGAAGGTGCGGAATAGACGGTCTGTTTAGATCTAACTTGAGACTGGCGACCACCAAACCGCGAATTTAATGGTCTTCACGGCATAGCTCGCATATTTTATTCAGCGAAGTTTTGGTTGGCAATAATTAAGCCTAGGCCTAGGTACTGTTTTGTCGTAATCTTGCCCTATTCAGGAGCCTTTCGGGCTCCACGGATAGATCCAAGCTGCATTACGATTATGCTGTGAGATGTTTACTTAGCCTAGTTGACTAACCTCTGAACTTGTCGCTTTAGAATTGGCTGGCACATTCAATTACCGTAACCTATAGGGCTAGGCAATAACGATTTAGTAAGGTAAGCTATAGTTCGACCAAACGTGCATGGTATCCTAATAGCAGGCTGAAGGCTAATGCAAATTTGCCGAGAACATGAATGGCCACAATGATAAAATGTGATTAGGCTTAATTAGGCCGCAGTTGTTTATACAAAACTACTCAGACGGTAAGGCCTCATTAGTACACGCGCGGAGTGCTCAGGATTCCTAACGCGTGGCTGTCGCTTATTGCATGTGTGCATACAGTGTGCGGCGCAGCTAGGCTAGGCACACGCTTGGTGAATTTGTTTGGAATGCGAGCCGTGGGTTCAGTAATTAGCCCACTACTGTAATTAACAGGCACCAGCAACGACTCATTTTGTTGACAATTACTTTACCCTACACCGCGTGTATTAACACGTGGTGTAGGGTAAAGTAGTTGTCAACAAAATTAGTCATCGTTGATCGCATCATGCGGAATGAGATTATATTTATGCTAGGCTGCGAAGTTGCGTATTTTACATCTTGCGCATTTAACGTATGCCTACTATTGTATTTTATGTATTTTGCATTAAGCCTATGTATTTACCAGATGGAGATTTGAGAAGGAAAATAGAGACTATGCATTTTACTCAGTATTGTATTTTTGTATTTAACATTTATGTATTTACCCGACGGAGATTGGAGAAGGAAAATTGAGATATTGACCGATTTCTGACAAATTGTTCGCATCTGGGGCACAACAATTAAAATAGTTTTTTTGTTTTCGGTGTAAAGCAATTCATAAAGCCAATGTAAGTATTTCCAGTAGACGAGTATGCCATTAAAAAACGACTGTGTACACGTAATGCTAGATACACATAATGCTAGATACACGTAATGCTAGATACACGTAATGCTAGATACACGTAATGCTAGATA
>JAQIWG010006636.1:0-13117 GCA_034695025.1 Chamaedrilus cognettii | reverse complement strand
CATTGGTTCTTTTAAATAGGTTTCCTGCAAGCAGCAGGCTATTGGATTGTATTTGCTCAATAGCAGGTGGAGCTCCTTCAGGTTTGGTCGGATGCCTCGGCAGTTCCACTTGATTATTTTTGCTATTATTAGGGGGCTTGTTATTATTGGTTGCGGAAGGCGTTTTGCCTGGAACACGCCTGCATGCGATCCCGTTCCTGTTCCTCGAGCGTCGATGGTTTCACCGCAAGGGCAGGTGTGGCTCGCACAGATTTGCTCCAAACCGTAGGTCGATCGACACGCGAATTGCTTCGTCGTCCAATCCAGGCCGAAATTTGTTATTGGTGGCGCGTGAAGCCAGTCTCCACTGTTATGTGATGTGCGCGGACATCTTACAGACTCGCCTTGTCCCTGGCATCGTGAGCAGATGATTGCATCAAGCGACAACGTGAGGTAAGATGAGTACATCAGCGACAGCGTGAGGTCTGTCCCATGTCTGCTGACTGACAGCGGCTTCGCCCACTGAGGCTGGCTGATTGTGGTCAGTTGCCCACACTGTCAGGATCTTGCTGGAGTCCAATTGTCCAAGTGCCTGGCAGAATGAGTAAGAATGAGAGCTCAGAGCTTGCAACAGAAGCCATATAAGCAGAGGGTGCTAGCGCAGCAACACGTCTCAGTCCAAGACCGCCATCTCTTACTGGCAGACTAGCCTGTAGCCATTGGATGTCTGACATCGCCGCATTCATGATGTCGCTGAAACCCTGGCGGAGAAGGAAGTCGAATTGATCTAGGCCTTTGTGGCCTGCACAGTACGCAGCCTGGACGGTGTGGATGACTGGGGCACTAAAGGATGCACGGAGGAGAATCAAAGCGTCATGGGCAGCTATGATAGATTGGTTATTACTACTACTATTATTATTATTACTATTATGATATAGAATGTTTTGTCAAAATAGCAATAAGCACAACAGCCTAAATGTAATATATCTATCACGATATTTAAGCTAGTTAAAGAAAATTTAACAAGATAAAGATAAGCGTAAGCCTATCTATTAAATACCGTAATGAACCAGATATAGAGTAATAAAATGAATAAAAAAACTTTAAACTAAAAAACTTGATGATGGAGTGGGTGAGAATGACCCACGGTCGACAACGCCATAGCGTAGGCGAAGCGAGGCGCGAGGCGCAAAGCGAGGCGCGAAGCGAGGCGCGAAGCGAGGCGCGAAGCGAGGCGCGAAGCGAGGCGCGAAGCGAGGCGCGAAGCGTGCGGGTGAGCGAAGAACTATGAATAACTTCAACAGTATAGGAGTCGACTGGAGGGACCGAAGAATGGTAAGAGAGTTGTATGTGAACCAAGAAGCGTTTGTTGAGGTAAATGATAAGTACACAGAACCGGAAATAATAGCCAGAGGGGTAAGACAAGAATGTCTGCTATCCCCGCCATGATTGTTCTCGAGGTAGAGGAGATCAAATTAAATCAAATCAAATGCAATTTATTTTAGAAGTCTGAGCGATTTGATGGAAGAAGCAATGGAGGGTGCAGCTTCTTTGGGTCAAAGTGGGAGGCTATTAGACATTTGATTTGCGGACGATCAAGGAGTGGCTACGAACACTGAAAAATGGCTTCAATTGATACTGGATAAATTAAGCGATGTAGAAAAACATATGATACGAAGATTGACGTGAACAAAGAAAAGAGTATAAAATATAAAAACAATTGAATATTATCATTTTAATAAGCGGGAAGAAAGTTGAGCAGGCCAACAAGTTCAAATATCTTGAAGCGTGGATTAAAGAGGATGGAAGACGTGAAGCAGTAATTAATTAGGACGAGGATAAAAATGGCTAAGGATGCTTTAGTAGGAGAAAGGAGCTATTGACATAAGGGCTCAGTAGGAAAGTTAAAAAAGAATTGTGAAGGTTTTGGTTTGGCGTGTTTACAACACTGTCAGAACACTGGAAAAAAAACTATTGATAAAAACTTTCTAAAAGATGTACTGTTAACAATTTAGATTTATCTGTAACATAGAATAATAAAAATACTAATATTGGTCTTATTTTCATGAGTCAATTTCAGCATCTAGTGACGTCTTCGGAGACATACCTTCGTCTTGGGCATCCGTCAAGCGATTGATGAAAACCCAAGACAAGGGGGTAAAAGAAATTTGGAAAATCCTGGGATGAATCTTCAATATATGTCAACATCTGATATTTGACTACATTTGACACAATTGATCTGAGCTGTTTTATTGTGAATGAAACTAAAATTTATATAAAAATTAAGTTGTTGACAAATTTAATTAATATTTCATAAATATTAGTTGCCAGTCAGATGCGTTTTTGCACCGATACATTTTTCAACTTAGAATGCCTTAAATTAAATAATTCAAGTTCTTTCTGCTTATTTCTTACAGCTGCTACCGAAACCATTACAATTGTCTCAGGATTTAAACATAAATGGAATGCTGGTTTTGACAACATTCCAGCCAATGTCATGTAGACCTCAATTACATATATTGCTGAACGAATTTCACATTTGATTAATAACTCCTCTCTACAGAAAATTTTCACAAATAAGCTAGATATGGCGGAAAATATCCCAAATTTTCAAATGCGCAGAAAAATATTATTTGTCAACCCATTCGACATCTATTCTACCTAGTTTTTCAAAAATTAATGAAAAGCAGCCTAAAATCCGTTTTGTGTCTTTTCTTGATTCAAAGCGTATGTTTTCCACATCCATTGCACTTTCACAGCATTTTGCGCGGTTTCAATTTAGCTAGTGCACAAGTAACTATAGATATTCTTGTCTTCATGTCAACGATTTACCTTCCGTCCTTTGTAATGATATTTGAAGGAGTCCACTTGTTCCAGAGCTTTTCCCTCTGATTCAAATATCCGGCACATGACATTAAGCTGTGCCCGGCAGCCCTGCCCTTGCTGCCACCAGGGGACAGGTTGGATGGCAGGAAGGCATCCGTTATCATTAAAATTATGCTTCAGCAGGCCACGGGCGAAGCAAAACATGACCTTGTGCTCATAGCTCGCCCCAGTGTCTTTCAGATAATGCTCGGGTCGGGGGATGTGATAAAGATAAGGAAAACGAAATGATGATGATGATGATCATTACTTCAGATTCAGTAACATCTGTTCCAACATACAGTATTTACTTTTTACTGATTTCCATTCCATACGCTGAGTACATTTTGTCCATCAATTATGTTAATTCTGTCATTTCCTTTCTTGTTGCAGCCATGAGGTAGATGTGATCGGTAAGGTTTGAGATTTTTCGATCACCGATGGATATCGATCCTTGGAATGATTTTAGGGACTCCATCATTATCTGTTCAATTCAACAGGTTGAAGAGGCTGGAAGAAAGTGAACACCCCTGTCTAACTCCAGTTGTTGTCTTGAACCAAGAGCTGAGAGTGTTGTCTATTATGGCGGAATTTTCAGCATTCTCGTGTAGGAACTGATACATGCTAGAGTCGGGGTATGTTTTTCATAACTGTCCGCAACTCTTCATGCCAAACTCTATCATATGCCTTGGCGAAGTCTATAAAAATTGTGATGTATTTCGCTGTTGTGTTCTAAATGTTTCTCATTCAGGAATATCACCTTTAAGATTTGTTCTGGCGTGCTTCTACCAGAACGGAAACCAGCTTGTTCTGCAGAGAGTGCCGCCTTTATTTGTGGCTTGAGATGGTTTAGCAAGATTTTCAGATAAACGTCACTAGAATGACATATTAAGCTCATTGTACGATATTGGTTACATATTCTCAGATTTCCTTTCCTTGGGATAGTTATGATGATTGACTTTGTCCACATTGTTAGCCAGAATCTTGTGCTCCAACTTGTGTGGAAAATTTTCAAAAATTGCTTTGTATATACTATCTCGCGTTGTGTCTCTTCGCTAGTTTCCTAACAATCCCAAATGCCTTTTTGTATTGTTGCCAGCAAGATTATATTCAAGAGTTTCACAGCGTTCCATGCCATACATAATTCTTTTCGGACTTCGATATCTATGCCCTATATTCTTCCCTTTGGGTGTATCCATCTCGTTTGCTTTTTAGTTCTCTTCACTTATCGCAGAGTCTTGTGCCCGAGTTGCAATCCATGACTGCTATATCTTCCTCTTTTCTCCAAGTATCTCCTACTTCATTAATTGTAGCGCTACTTTACTAATTGCAGTTTTTACGCCACTTCCGTTCATCAATGTCTTCTAAAAGTAATAAAGGCGCAAATTTTCATCCAATATTTGTGTAGAATTCTACGGCGATGGCCAGGTCTTTAAATTTTTCGAGACTAATTCTTCCATGCGGGTTTTTGCGTTTCTGACGACGCGGGCGTAACTGATAATCGGGCCTCATATCTGGAGAAACATTGGCAGAGCGCAGAGAAAGCAGTAAGCTCTACACAGTAGATTTTGCGATCAATTTCTTGCAAAAGCTAAACATAGAATTTTAGTTAAAATATATACCTGACAATATAAATTATAGGAACCTGCGTCTAGGAAAAGTTGATCATGTTGTACTTCAAATCGTTCAGGACCAATCTGTCCGCCCTATTTATCAATAAATGTCAATACCTGAAATGATGAAGCCTGCGAAGATTAGAACATTATTCCGAAAGCGAGACACTTACTTAATGCCTTGAGACAATCAGACTGTATGGAGAAATCGCTGTCTCTCTCTCTGTCTGTCAGGTTTCGGTATGCATATGACTTGCAGATTTAAAATGTTGCATATCTATTTCTTTGTTATTTAAAATATGTCATGGATGATAGACATACCTACAGGCAAGAAGGAATTGTATGCAGAGATGAAGAAAAGGGCCGAGAATCGGCTAGTGTGGAAGGGCCGAGAATCGGTCGATGCGGAAGGTTTGGACACCAAAGACCTGCATGTGGCACAATACCGAAGATGAAGAAATACTAAAAATTTGACGTTGATTTTGTGAACTCTATTTTTTCATGTTGTATTTATTAACAACAGGCAAGGTGATGAATGGTATCGCAATCGCGTCATTCTTATTCAAAAAACCCTAAAACCAAAAGCTGTCATGGAATACACATCGTCTATGAATGACGTCGCAGAAGATTTCACAAAGCACTTAAAAAATGCATTACCAGCATCATCTGTACCAAATTTGGAGCTTTTAATATTTAAATGGGCATTGGAATGTAAGTACCTGTGTTTAAATCGTTAGACAGATTTGCTTGTTTACTTATTTGCGTATTTGATTTGCTCAATTGTTTTGTACAATTAAAAAACATGCGATCGGTGAGCATATTCAGCTTTTCCATGTAGAACAGTTACAATGCAAAACAAATAAGAAAGACATTATGGACCCTGCCTCAATTTAGTAGCCGACTGTTCCACAGTACATGCTACAGTGCTGTAACACTACAGTACTCAAGTACTACTACACGACTACCGGTACTTCAGCAGTATATATACCAAATTAGAAAAGATTTCACAGAACATTTTAAAAATGCATTACCAGTATCATCTCTACCAAATTTGATGCTTCTAACATTTAAATAATGTATGCATAATGTAAGTATGTAATGTAAGTATATGTATTATAGAATAAATATTCAACAATGGCATCAAGGCCATCTGCGATGCAAGGAGTGGTATAGATATGAAATGAATATCCAACGGGGTCTACAAGGCCGTCGCCGGGCGAGTATAGCTGTCGTAACCGCATTGAAACGACCTTCAAGCCATGACCAAGGTTAACGTGGGGATCGGAATCGGACAAGGATGAAGACCACTTCGCTTGGGGGATCCATCTAAGGTATATAACCATACTAACCCCAAGGATGCAATCAAAAGACAGGAGAACAATAATTTTAAGCGTGCATGGGCAGTCAAAAATTTTGAATAATTTTGCAAGTCCAAAAATCTAGCCGTAAAAACAGAGCGGAAAAACAAAAAAGGCACCAAAGTAAACTTTCCGGAAAATTTGGTGACCCAGTCATACGAACCTGTCCCCGACAACAAAGAAATATTGAAACCCTGGCCCCACATGTTCGTATCTCCACGTTCGCGCGGTACATACAGGGCCTCAGATGCGGGGGCATAAAACGATGGATCACAGATCCACGATGGGGCCAGTGACCCGTTTGCGTAGGAGAATTTTTTTTCGCCGTCTTCTCCAAACGATTCGGCGAGTTTCGAGTACCGGGTCAGTCCTCCGAGCAATACTTGAGTAAGCTACGAGAGACCGCCGGACGAGCAAGAGCAGCAGACGATCAAGTGCTCGCAGCGGCGATTGCACGTTTGCGCGAAGAGGTGAATTTATTTTGCCTCTCACACGAGCGCCGCAATCTTTGCGACGTCCAGCGTTAGCCAAATATATTCGATGCCCATTCATCAGCCAAAAATACGGATGTAAGCGATGCGGTCGGACTACTTGAAAAGGTCGTCGAACGCCTGCGCGTGCGGGCGACGTCTCCAGTGACCCCAGGATCGTTGTCACCAGTGCCATCACAGCGCGTACGGTTCGCAGACGAAACCCCAGTGACCCCCCAGCGGGAACGCAGCGAAACCTGGAGGGCGGGCTACAACGCGAACCCTGCCAGAGGGCAACCTTGGCGCAGACGTGGCCGCGCTTAGTACAACGGGCTATTTAACGCTACAACAACCAGCAACACAAATTTCGTTTGAGGGATACGCTCCGTATGCCCCTCACCATAGTTCATACAATTCCCGACCCCAGCAGTCCTGCAATAGGGGCAACAACAATGGGGCATATAGCAACACCTTCCCAGTAAGCGTTAAGTTTTACAGGAGCCATTTACAATAACCCCAAAGGTGTGCCAAAATTGCAGGCGATTTCATGCTCTCGGACAATGCCCAGCAAGAGGGTCTATGAAGCAATTGCGGGAAGCCGACCCACTGGAGTCCGGTTAGTCGCAGCCTAGCACAATTTTCGAGAGGCCCAGGCCGAAGGACACCGCTCACAGTTGAGCGTCGGTTGCCCCATAAAATCCAAGTGGCCCAAACACATTTGACCAATGTCACAGTGATTGATGGACATTGCTTCAATGAACAAAATGGCAATGGCAATACACACAACGCAACCGACGCTACCAGCATGATTCGGGTTTAAATTTGCAACGGTCAATTTTCAAACATTTTCGACAATGCACTGTTAGACACAGGAAGCCATTTGTCACTGGTGAGGTCGCAGTTTTCCAAACAAAAGGGGTTGAAAATTCATGCACTCCAAAGGGAGAACCCAGCCAGTTAATAGTGGAAAATTCACAAAGTTGCCCCATAAAATCCAAAGTTTCATTGGAAATTCAAATTGGAAAGGTTACAATTTTTCAATTGGCTATTTGTGTCAAGAACCTTTCTCATAATGTAATCTTGGGGTTACAATTTATGCGATAAAACGGAGTAAATTTACAAAACGATCAAAAAATGGTGCAGATAAAAGGAACCAAAATTCCCTTTGCATCCATGAAAGATTTGTTGCGCGTTGCGGTGGTTCAAAAAATACTGTAATCCCTCCTTTGACTTCGGTAGCCATATCCGTAACCCACAAATTCACTGAAAAAACGTTCCATTTTGTTTAGTCCCTCTTTCCGTGCCCGCTACAGGGAGTGTCGATATCGCCAATACCAATTTTGAGAAACTGTGTTTTTGTGCTAACGCGCGAAACAACACTGATCAGTAACTAATCGGATGCATATTGGGAATGTAAAATTTAAGAGCAAAGCAAGACATTGTCAATCCTTTCAGAGCTAGAATTTACCATTAGTCTAGCGCAGATAGGGCAGAAACAGAATGACAAATTGATGCAGGTTTAAAAGCGGTTTTATCGAGCTAACTACTTCCCCATGCAGTTCACCTTGCTATTTAGTAGATAAAGAAAATGAGCTCCGAAAAAACCATTGGTTTTCAAATTAAGAGAATAAAATACATCTTTGAACCAGATAGATACCATCAATTCCTGAAATTATTGACAAGATAAAATGCACAAAGTGCAAATGCTATACGAGCCTAGATTTGGTAGCAGCCTAGTACCGATTTTTCGCCCAGATTAGCGACAGTACACCGCTTTTAACTGTACGAGAGGAATATTTATGTGGTCTAGGCAGCCGTTTGTTCTCATTGATGACCAGGGGTCCTGTCTAGGGTCGCTCTCGACCTAGAACCAGACTTGTTTCCTTATATCTGCGTGTATGTGGATGATATAATTTTATTCACGCCCTCTATTGAGTTGCATATTGAAAAGTTGGAACGTATTTTTAGAGCCTCTAGAGTCGGAGACAAAAAGGAGTCAAAAAGTTGCTTGAGATGTTTTTCATACTCTCAGCGTAGTATACCACTGTACGCTCAAAAGGTACGTTGCTTGCAACACTTGCTAAGACAAGATACACCGTTTGTGTGGGAAACAAAACACAACAACGCCTTTCTGGAGGTAAGATCACTCTTGCTAAATTTAACTACTTTAGCATATCCAAACAAATCCGAAACAGGTGGTATATTCTACCCAACCACCGATGCAAGTCCAACAGCGGTCAGTTACGTGTTACACAAGTACAAGGATAACCAGACGGTAGATCAAGAAATGTTAATAGCGTTCGTAGGGCGTGTTCTCCGCTACGTTGAAACCCGTTGGCCAAAGATTCATTAAGAAGCATTGGCAGCGTTACTAGGATTCAAAAGCTACCATCATTTATTCGTCGGACGCGAGGTAAGAGTCAGAACAGACAGCATAGCAGGCTGCGGGATAAAGAAATTAAAGAAATCCAAACATGGACGTTTCTTCAGATGCGGCTTGTACTTCGATCAGGTCCCGTCGCTGACATTCGACCACGTTCCGGGTCGCCTAAACTTATTGGCCGATTGTTTGAGTCGCAGGGCGTACGATGGACCCGACCGTCAGACGACAAGGAGGTAGGGTTATTGGCAGAGGACATGGTTTACGTATCGGTTACAGGTTTCAACGAGGACGATCCGCATATACCAGAAGAGACGCAGATAGACGACGACCATGATTGTTTTTGGACGGAAGAGACACACCCGTGCCCGGATGTTGTTCTGGGTATTGCAGCGGATGGGGGTGCAATAGACCACCGCTAGATATTCCACCATAGTTCAAAGAAGATAAACAGGACAGCGAAGAATCACTCGTGTATCCTAGGGTTTTCTGATTCAGATGATTTCGATTCAATTTCAGGGGACGAGTCGGATAACGCGTCAAAAGTAACCGGTGAGTTCGGCGTAATCTATATGTCCCAGCTACGACGATATATGCCCCAACAGAATACGATAAACGTTCGCACAATTCCAGCAGATGCAGACGTGAGTGATATTATCCATAAAAATTATTAAGTCCTCGCACTAAACGCGGGGGAAGCCACGACCGTCACCGCCGCCAACACAGACTCCGAGGTAAGACAGTTCGAGGCGCGCGAGGAAAAAGAAGAGCAGGAAGCGATGCGAAGTCTGACTCCATCGGATATATCAGGTAAGTTGCGCGATCTGCAACAAAAGCACAAACATTGCGGCGCATTAACAACATTGCTCGGACGCGGCGAACTTCCAGGTAACAGCAACAAACAATGCCATAAACTTGTCATGGACCGAGATTCGTTTTGCCTAAACAATCAAAACATATTATGTTGCGCCCGATTGGAAAATCGCAAAAAGGTCAAACCTACCAACCTCCTATTCGCAGACGACGAAATAGTGGTCAAAGCCGATACATTGGTCGACGATGTCATGCACGCGTATCACGACCATGACCACAATGGAATTTGACGGTTATCTGAAAGCCTTAGCCGAAAGTATTTTTTTGATCGTTTCTTTCAGCAAGTGCATGATTACGTCAACAAATGTCCGGTATACGCAAAAGGTAAGTCACATTTACCACCACGCTCAAAACTGGGTGAGACGCTAAAAGCCACCAAACCAAGCGAAATTTATTGCATAAGTATCGTTACTGGTCTCAACACCACATCCAAGGGAAACAAATATATGCTAGCGATTACGGATAATTTTTTGCGTTACGTGTGGTTGTTTCCAATTAACGACATGACAAGTCAGACAATCGCCGATAAGTACTCATCATAGTAGCGCAAGGAGTTGTTCCGAATTTTTTTTTGTCATATTTTGGAAGAAATTTCCAAGGGGAAGTGATATCCCAAGTACACCAATTATTTGGCGTCCAGGAGGTAAACACGTTGGCGCATAAATCCTAAGGCATTAGGTTTAGCGGAAAGGTACCATAGGAGAATGGGAGCCGCCCTAAGATGCCTACTTATACAATTGAATGAACAAGGAGTGGAATGGGATAGTTTATTACCTACGGTCGAGTGTGCATTCCGAAACACAACAAGTGCCAGTACCCATTCAGCATCAAATGTTATTTGGTTGGGACGCAGCATAAGAATGCCAATGGATATAGGAGTAGACACAAACGACCCTAGTAATACCTGAATCCGGAGGAATATGCAAAACTACTAAGATCAAAACTTGAATTGATCAACAAAATACAAAACCAACGGGAGTCAGAGAGGCAGAAAAAAATGACTAATAGGTACGATAAAACCCAGCAAGACCATACCACTTTTCCAAAGGTGAGTTCGTTTACCTCAACGACCCGGTTTTACTCGAGCACGTAAGTTGGCTCCTATTTGGGCGGGTCCGCAAGAGATCTTGAAAATTGTTTCGCCACATTTGGTAAGACTACGCGACATCAAAACCCAAAAGGATATTTTATCGAACGCACACGTAAATCGACTAAAGGCTGTTGGAGCTCACGAAAAACAGTTCTCGGCACCCCTTGAATCAAACTCTAGACACCAATACCGCACATCATATTGGAACAGTCAGATCAAGTTGATATCCCTACATTCCTCATCCGGTACTTTCCGGCAGAGGACGGTTCGGCCTACGCAGATAAATGGACACGTGCAGCAAAACACCGAGCGAAATAATAAACGAGTGGATGAAAACGCGTAGAAGGGTCGGAGCAATCCGCCAAAAGGCATAAAAAAAAATACAGGACATACCAGACGGTGTAGGCGGCGACGAATCCGATGACGAAATACCAATACGTATCGAGCAGGGTCCTCAAACCTCACAACTAGAAGTAACAGGACAACCGGAACCTAGCCCGGAAACTCTGAGACGAGCACACGTCATTGTCCGCGCATTGATTACAGAACGTTGACAGGATTGTCGGATACCGACTAGCATCCGACCACTCCAGGTACATACTAATACCTTAGCCGGAACAAATTTATTGTAACTTTACACCACTAGGTAACGCAGAGACATTTGGTTCCAGCGCGCACTGTGTCTTTCACACAAGTACGTAGACTAGAAAAGTAAAGTAACAATCAGTTAAAAACAGAAAGGCTAGTTAAACAAAAGAGAATACAAAATGCAATTGCAAAAAGATCAAGTTAGTAACCACGTATTAATTTTTACCTGTGTAGGAAACGACGATAAAGGGGTCGGGAAGGGTCCACGGAAACAATGGCAAACTACAACACGGGGCTGAAGGCATGTGCCTTTGTGGTGTTGTTATGCAGTATGTTGTTGTCAGTCCTTAATGGCAATACGGATAACGGTGCAAATGTTGTACGAACCAACCATGGTATTATATTTTGTTTTCTGGATTAGTCAGTGCATGCAAGTGGATACTGGACTGGAACCACAGTTTTCTAGTTACGGTACCGACTGATAAATTCAATTCAACTAGAAACGATATCATTTTAAGAGACAACACCCAAAACGTTAGACGCAGACGGTGGGATCTATGTCTCCAACGCTACTCTAATGAATTGGAAGGACACCATGCCCGTGATAGAAGTGACCCACCCTTGAACGGGACAGATATAACGAGAGCTGATTCAATGTGCATAAAACAGTCCACTTGATCAAAAGCATGCTAAGATGATAGAACATGATCTCGCATTTTTACGCGCTCAAGTTCACAGCATAAACGACCTTTTACCGCCGGATTTAAATGACATAGGTACCTCAATCACACAAAAACTGGGGGTGCTTGACGTTTTCGGTCATCTAGGATCCGCATTTTTCGGATTTGCTTCTGATAAACAAATTAAAATCGCGGAAACGCAAATTCAAGAGTATATAGCTACTGCATACAAAACTCAAGGTACGACCTTCAAAAAATCATCACTGACAAGTCATCACTGATCTGAACGTTTTGACCATCTGGTGCGTATGATTAACGCATCAGTGGTCAATAACGTCGATACATGGAATCACTTCGTTGATAACCAAATCCAGCAACATAGTTTTGTCACCAATTCAAAGAACAGTCAAATTAAATCACTTAATGGCTTCAATGTGTATTCACTGCGCTACATTTTAACAAGGTGTCGAGCTGCTGGCAGCAGACGCTATGCTTTCTAGCAGCGTTGTGAAAGCCGAAACAGTGCGTAAGGTGATTCAAGAAACCGCCGAGGAAATTGGAGACAAATTTCACGTTCTTTACGCGAACCTTCTACCCTACTTTCAAAATGTCAGGGAAGATTTCACCGTGATGAACATTAGTTCACTCGTCAACGTACCAATAGCATTAACGTCAGTAGCACAAGCGTTTCAGTACTACGAAATGGAAAAGATGCCACAACCGGTCCCAGGAAAAGAAGGAGCTCGGTTAAGTTTAACCGCAGCAAAACTCGGATTGGCTACAACTACATAACGATCGTTAAGTTACGAAATAGACGAGACAGACATCCTGCAAGCAATTTTAGGCAATTAAGAGACACTAGACAAAAGAGTTTTTAAGCGATCTAGGCCAAACGATTGCCCGACAGCATTATTTTTCAATGACCAAAAGCGAGTAAAAATATCATGCAAATATCAAATAGTGCTAGATGACACCATAGTTGGGATAACGTGTTTCGAAGAGGATACGTTTACAGTTACGGGCAGTTTAACCTATTCGGTCAAATGTGACCAAGAAACAAAAAGAATGGTGTGTGAGACACAATGTGTAATTCGAATAGGACCCGGTTGTTCAATAGATACCGGTAAAGAGCTAGTGTTTCTAAGTCCACAATCGCCTTTCCAGCCACCTGCAATCTTTCCCATCCATTTGTCCTTTTCAATCAGCCTATAGAAAATTTCACTC
>JAQIWG010006635.1:0-13119 GCA_034695025.1 Chamaedrilus cognettii | reverse complement strand
CTGTGACCTTAACAAAGAGAATGCTGCGTGCAACATTCGTCGTTAAGGATCATGACATCAGGTCTGCGTGCCGAGACAAACGACCGCAAGCAGTCGGCGGCTCGACGAGCTCTCTACAGACTATTGTCCTTAACGACAAAACTTCCTTCGTTTTGACCAAAAGGTGTGCCGACGCTTTTAAGAGGGCAAAGCCGTTCGGTCTTGAAGCCCCCAACCCAGTTAATTAACAGGGATCGATTTCCACTAAAAGAACTGTGGAGTTGATATAAAAATTTCCTTAAAATTTTCAAAATATTTTTAGAAAATGGCACAAAAACCTCCAAGTACTATTAGCCACGTATTGAGATGAACTGTGGGGTTCAAATACATTTTTATGCCAAGCCCCTTCAAGCCCTCCTTATTGTTATTAATACCAAAAGCCTTCAAGCCTCTTGTCTTAGCCCTTATGCATTTTTCCAACCCAAATAAAACGCGATTTATCACAAAAATGGAGGCAGGAGGATGGATTGGGAGGGGGGACCAGAGGGGGTTGAATTCAGAATTCGCCTAGACTGCTTGACATTAAAAAATTTGATGACTACCCAGCCCCCCCGATACCGCCACTGTTCTCAAATCTCAGAATGTGTACCGGTAAGTAAACGTGTAGACCACACACCTCTCGTAACTAACCAACGTACAAAAATAAAATTAGCCTAATCAAAACTAAAGCTGGAACACCATTCATGTATGCTCATTATCCGGTTATCGACGTGAGAACAACAAAAAGGGCAAAGCATTGCAACAAATATACAGCGTCGTCGTTTCGCCATAGAACCCTCACACACAACACACAACCATTGAACTGTTATCGAAACATGCGAATGCAAAGCAGATAAAATAAAGAAATAATACAACCTATCTCACCCACGTTACGACATAAAACATGACAAAGCAATACAACCTGCGCATTTCGGTATTTTATACAATTGAAAACAAGGAGTGGGCTACATCGAGGCCGAAACTTGATATTCGTAAACTTGAAACAATTGAAGTTGTCCAGTTAGTTCAGCCAGCGGTCCAGTTAGTCCAGTCAGTCAGTTAGTCCAGTTAGCAGCGTAAAAATAAACACAGTAAACTGTAAAAGCTGAAAAATATCGTAAGATTTTAACACAAAATTCTTGCAATTTGTATTTAATCCTGTTATGCTTGCAGCTGTACTGTATGACTAATAAAAGTTCGAGCTTGGGCCTCCACGCTGCAAACTAGGGAACAAAGAATTTGTTTGCAGCCCAGAGCTCTAAGGGTGTGTCATAAAGGGCGGCTAAACAAGGAGCGATCATTGCTTGCTCCCTAGGAACAGAACCAGACCGCAATATAGTCTTTGTTACAACATACAAAATCTACAACCTTAATTAACTTAAATCTATTCAAAACTGCCAATAAATTGTTAAATTTACATAAAATTTATTTATTTTGAATCCGAGACGATGATAGCATTGTATGAGAACGCAGCAATAGCAAAGATTCAAACGTATAAAAGCAAATGCCCGGTTTCTAAAATGATCGATCGCAAAAAACAAATTGATTATTTTTTAAATTAAGCAAATTAGTTTAACATACATGGTGATTACTCGTTCCCTGTGGTAAGTATAATTGAGAGCATTTAAATGTTACATATAACAAAGTATAGTAGGCCCTACTGAATCAGTTGTTTAGCTGCAAGGCAACTATCAATATAGATTTCAAGCAGCAAAAAAAAAATGGCAACATCCTCGCAACTGATTTCCTTCAATTACATTACACTACATTACACTACATGCAATTAGACGTATTAGCCAACTGGAAGTCATATTGTCAATGCTCATGCTAAAAAATATTTCAAGGACGGCGGCCTCCCTGGTCGCTCAACCTGGGAGGGGGAAAATTGAGAACCCTAATGGATCTTTATGATTTTTCAACAGAACCCACGAGCAGGGTGGAAAAGCTGCCGGAAATTTTAAAGATTTCAGAGGTGCATTTTTCGTATAGGAGCCTCATCAGCGCTCCTCATCTTTGTTTTGAACCTTACCTTAGGAGTATTCATAAACCTATGGGGGATTGGACCCCCTTGGCTAAAACTTCAGAAGATTTTCAATTATATGGGAGGAGTTCTGTAAACCTGTCCCTTTGCGCCAGCGCTGCACAGTACCAGCTCTGTTCGCAAGCGCCACTATTACATTTACCACAAATTCTGTGTCGCTCCACAGTATTTAAGCGTTTACATTTCTAGCTTCACAAAATCACATCAACATATAAACACACAGAGCCTAAGCGTGTGATTGTCTAATCTTACAATCAAAATTAATCACAGTTTCAGCGTTAAAGATTTCTAACTAGCTAGTTTTCAACTGCATCTTCGTATCACAAGCACGCTCTACCATACAAAAACTACAAAATGATATAGTATATATCTGACACAAGATTATTGTCTGATAATTTGGTTGGTTTTCGCCATTCATCATTATGTTTCCGTTCGTTCAATTATTTTCAAGCACAGGTTGGACGCCTAGAGCCACGGACACACACCCTCGCGTGCACCGGCCCCACGAGGGGAATGGGGAGATGAGAGGCCTTCAGGGGGAGCAAACTACAATCAAGCCGACAATTGAGACGACATTGATCGGTTCATTATTTTATTATTTAAATGATATACTACCCAAGAAAAAAACCATTACGCTTTCATGAATCAAGTACATAAATTTGCTAAAATGCCAAAATAATCGAATTGGATTTGTACATTTGAACGGATCAGTACGCCTAACTTGTACAGTTCTGAGTAGCTTGTCATAAAAGCACTGGTGGAAGCAAATTCATCATCTTCTAAGCAAGAGATACTGCACAGCGCAGACCACGCTGCCAGCACAAAGGCATTCACGGATAAGCGCTCGAATGCGCAAAAATAACTTCAGAAGAGCACCAGTTATCTCCTCTCATTACCCCGCAATCACCCCGCACCTTGGGGCGCAACAGACGCCCACCCCTTTAACCCAATCACTTCCTATCCTAGGGCGGAACAGAGCAAGCCACCCCCACCTCCCCCCCCGGATGCAGCTCCCCTCCCACTGTCCTCAAACCCTCGTCGCCCCCTGCCCTCACGGGCTTGCGCATGATTGGTGGCTTGGCCTTGATGGGAGGTCGGTCGCTAGCCGAGGGAGCGGGGCGCGGGCGGTCCGCCCCCCCTGCGCTCATCGCTCGCGGCAGGGTGCTAGTGCTGGGGCGCGCGGGGGAGGGCGCCCCGGTGGGGGAGTTGACACCAGAGGGCGCACAGGTGACGACGGAACTCATGTATGTTTCGACCACGGACACGGAACGTTCCGGAAGAGACACGCGCACTGCACGCCGGTCCTGCTGCTGGCCCTCGGGCACCGGGGCCAGGGCGCCCGGATGCCCCTGCGCCTCGGGGGTCACGCGGGGCGCAGCCTGCCCCCTGGGTGGCACCACGCTGCCGTCCCGAAGCTGAGCCATGGCGCTCACAGGCCGTGGAGGATTAAACGACGACTGCTGCGCCACGGACCACACAAACCCCTCCCCCTTCCCTCTAGCCACACCCACTTCGCCTCTGACCCCTGCTCCTTCCCCCGCTCTGTCGCCAGTACCCCACCTATCGCCCCCCACCCCTGCGTACAACGCGCTCATGGACGGGACGTTATCGTACGCGGGGGACCCCCTCCCTGACGTATCGCTCACCGGCTGAACAACCCCTAGTGTCCGACTCATCACAATATCCACCCGCTCAGTGGGGGTCACAGCCTCTCCGAAATTCAACTGGTTTTTATCGCCCCCGGTGGGAAGAGACACCCCTCCAAACTCTGACTTGTTCTTATCGCGCCCGGTAGGAACAGACGCCCCCCTGGACGCTTCGTTTTTATCGCCCCCAATGGGGGCGGACGCCCCCCTGGGGGACGTTTCCCCCTCGGTAGACCTGGGCGAGGGGGCCGGTGAGAGGGAGGACGCTGATGACACGCTCGTGCCCTTCTTGATGGTGCACTGATCCGCCTTGGCGAACACGTCGGCCGTCGTCAGCTGCCGGCTTGTCTCGGTCGTCTTAGCCGGCGGACCGGAGGGGTGCAGGACCGGCACACCGCCGGGGCTGAGTTGGCGCGTCCCGGGCTGGCTGAGCTGCAACCCCGAGCTGACATGTAGGGCCCCCACGGGCTTGGGGCCGACACTCTTTGCCTGGGCCACACCGTGCGCAGCCCCTATGCCCGGGCTGGCCTGAGTCCTGATTGCCGGTTCGCCTGGGAGGCCGGTGTCACCAGCACCATTGTTGGGTGGGGAGGGCGGCTGCACGTAGTTGAGGGGGAGGTCTAGGACGAGATCGGGAGTGTGCCTCAGGCCCTCGCTCCCCACCGCCTCCCCCCCCACCTTCAAGTCCGTGGCGCCCCGCACAATCGTGCCACCCTGCACCGGTGGCGCGGACTTTTGCTTTGGGGCAAACTTCACCCCCTGTCGCGCTATCAGCAACCCCGTGTGCTCCGAGCCCCCCCTGCCATCCACACTCCCAGCCGACGAACTCGACCCCCCCGACACTGAATCCATCTCCCCGCCACCCCTACCCATCCCCTCATCTCCCTCCAGAGTTCCCCTGACGTCCCCTGGGCCCCCTGAGCCCCCCAGGCCCACCGCGCCCCCCAGGCCCCCTGCACCCCCAATGCGTGGGCGCGACGCCCCAAAGTTGCGCCGGCGTGCTGCGGTGTAAGGCTCGAGGTCGTCAGTGTCGAGGTGCAGTCCGTGGGTGCGAGACAGCGCTTGGATGCCCGACATCACCTCGGCGAGCGCAGTGTCGATATCCAGCGCAAGGTCCTCCGCCGTCTTGTGCGCATCGGGGTCCTCTGCGCCCCTCACACCGACCAAATTCACCCCCTCAACCCCCCCTGACCCAAATCCAGACCCAACCTCCAACCTTTCCATCCCTGCTCTCGACGCAGTCTCTGCCCCCCGTTCGACTACCTTCGCTCCCCCCCAAGCCTCCGCAATTTTCGCTCCATCCCCAACATTACTCACCCCTTCCCCCCTCAACCCATCTCCCTGCTTGCCCGCTCCCAGATGATTCCACTCGTCCTTCCTCCTATCTATATTCTGCCCCCTCAATCTGTTCTCCTCCCATGGCCCCCTAGTCCCCTGCTGGCCTGGTCTCAGACCCGCGCCCCCCATGTCACCCCCAGACAGACGGTCAGCGTCCCCAGATGCCCGTCTGATCGAAACGCCCCCCACAGCCCTAGTCTCCTCCCCCGTGCCCCCCACTCGCGCCCTGGCCATGTGAAACACGCGCTCCATGTCTTCTGACCGCGCGCGTTCCAAGGTCCTACGGTCCTCACCTTCCCCCCTCACCCCCTCCGACCCCCCTCTATCCCCCTGCACCCCCCCGGTTCTGTCCGGCTCACCTCTCACCACATGGAACTGGGGCCCCGTTACGCGTCTCACAAATTCTGCCCCTCCTCCCCCCAACTCATCGTCCACGGAGCTCCGCCGCACCCCCCCTGAGCTCACACCCCTCCCCTGACCCCCTTGACCCCTGTAACCCTCCTGGCTCCCCTGACCCCTGGTCCCCCCCAGGGACCCAGAGTCCTCCTCTGCGCACGACGAGCTGTGAGACGAATCGAGGGAGGGGTGGGGCGAGGTTTGGCCCCCGCCCCCCCGCTGAGGGGGCAGGGAGTAGCGTGGGCGGGGCAAGGGCGACGTGCGGGGAGGACCCTGACGGACATCCGCCCCCTCCGCGGGCGACACCGACCGGCGAGGTTTAGGTGGGGGCGCTCTGGAGGCAGCCTGTGGGGGCTGTTGCCCCTCCGGCAGCTGGTGCCCCTCCGGGGGGTTGCGGACTGCGTGCAGAGATGGGTTGGAAGTGGAACTGCTCGGCTGGGAGGGGAGATCGACCCCTGAGGAGCCGTCGGAGAGGCGCGAGGGATGCAGGGGGGCCGTGGGGGGCCGCGCCCCCTCCAGACACTCAGACGACCTGCTCTTGTGACCCTCGGTGGACCTCGTGGTACGACCAGAGTCAACGCTGTCTCTGTTTGAACAGTGAACGCAACTGTCGATCAAGGAAAGTGTGAGAGGGTACACATGTCACCGTACCCTCATTCTTACCACAAACACACTTCTTCAGGGACACCGGAACAGGGGGGGGGGAGGGCAGGGAGGGCATTTGCCCCCTCAGCCCTTTCTCTTAAATCTTATACCACAGATTTAACGTTTGCAGCCACGGACACACGCTCTCACGTGCCCTGAACCCACGAAGCATTGGGTGACTGATGGGCCTCCAAGGGGAGGACGCGAATATGCTGACACATAATCCATTACAGCTATGATAACATTAGTCCAGAGTCTGCGAGGGGCCCGCTCTCAAATAGAGCCCGCAAACTCTGGATCCACCTTCCCAACCCCGACAAATGACCCTGCCTTCCCTAACCGCCACCTGCCCATCTTAACACCCGCCAACCCGAGCATCGTCTCAAGGACACTGGAACGAGCCAAGAGCACCAGGTCGCATTTTGTTCTGGCCATGACCTGTTAGAGCATAGTTTTACGGACCGGATGCCCTTCCTGCCGTCCAACCTGTCCACTGATGGCAGCAGGGGCAGGGCTGCTGCTGTCACCGCACCGGACAGAGTTGAATGTCATGTTCTAGACTATCACTGCACAGTTTCATTGCAAAATATCCTTTAACAAGAGAAAGACTCTACGGCGTACGTCGATTTGAGCGTGATGTACTTGTCGGGAATGAGGCCCTCCCGCTCCCCCCCGCCCCCATCCCTCGCCCCCACCGCACCCTCCCACCAGTCGGCGGAGACTTTCTCAAAGAGCAGGAGGCGCGCTCCCTTTTTGAAGGAGAGCTCTCGCTGGGTGCGCCCTTTGAAGTCGTGCAGCGCCTCGCCCTCACGCATAACCTCCGGCTCTGCACCACAACCACCGCAACCCTCAAAACTGACAGGTAGTTACATAAATATGGCCAAAAGTGGGAATGCAAAATATTAGGCTATATGGATGGTAGCAGGAAGTTGCCTAAGTGCAATATATACTGTCGCTATGGCTTTCACCTCCTCGAGAAGAAATTCGACGAACGGGGAGGGGTGTGCTGACAGAAATTTTATCGGACACCCCCCCTTGGGAGGGGTGTAAAACAATTTCCTGCACCCCCTACACCCCCCCCAAGGCTGGGGTGTTCCAACTGAAATTTTGGGGGGGTGTAGATCAAAAACTTGGGGGGTGTTGGGTTGGTTGGGGGGTGCTGGATTAATCCCTGAGACTATTCTATTGTTCTATTGTAAAAAAAATTACATTGTAAATAGTACGCCTACATTCTGTACCATTGTGTATGTATCTGTACAATCACAGCACTAAATATGTACCAATACAGGCTATAGGCCTAGTCTGTTGGATCCCCTAGATACAGTGCAATGCATGTAAATATGTGTTTCTCTTCCATTTCTTGTTAGGCCAATATAGTTGCTGCTTTGTGTGACCTTGTTGGCGAACTTGGTTCGATTGTTTTCATCGTGTGCTATCTCTTTTGCCTAACGGCTGATTGCTCGACCTCGATTTGAGTGCAAATTAGGTGTGAGTTAGTTTCGTTGTCCGAATAAGCAAATTATTGAGTCGCTCGACCTCGAATTAATGTGCGAATCACCAATCTGCAAAGTAATATTTTAATTTGCAGATATGGATCCAGCTACCCAAAAGCGAAGGGAGGGAAATTTTTTCACTGAATATGGTCCATATTCGGGCTGGGGGGGGGGCCTTTTTTCTTCGTAATTTTTTCTTCATAATTTTTTCTTCGTAATTTTTTTTTCTTAATTTTTTTCTTCATAATTTTTTCTTCATAATTTTTTCTTCTTCATTTTTTCTTTATCGTTTTTTCTCCATCTTTTTTTCTTTACATGCAAAACTCACGAGCGGCAGAAATGAAATGGAATTTTTCCAAATTACTTCGTCAAATCAAAGCCATTCTCTAAATAGTAAATATACTCTCATATGGTTCTCTCATAGTAAACGTACTATGTAAAACGTGCTACTAAGACGTGTCTAAACGCCGAAGTGCTTACAACTAATTTTTCTGGAATGAATATTTCCTATCCTATAACCACAGGAACATTATCAACTCGAATTGAAGCGCACTATTTACGTACTTGGCAGGACGAAATCAACTTCAGAGCCTGTTAGCTTACCGTAGAAGACATCTGAAAAAGAACAAATGCAATACTCAGAAATTCATTTGAACGTATCAAATTAAGAATACATTATTGTAGTACTGCCTTCAGCAACAGAGCTGACAGAGCAACTGGTCCAATAAATCTAAATGGAGTGGGGAGAGGGAGGGGCAGATATAGGGTCCTTTCTGGAGAGGGCCCGGACGGGCGACTACCCTACTTTAACTGCTCTTTAACTGTATTTTAATGTTTTTCACTGTATTGGATTGCATTTTAATGCATTTCAATGTATGGCAATGGACTCTAATGTATTTTAATGTACTTTAATGTATTTAAAAAAATTAAACTACAACAATTGATCCAAAGCCAAGGTGACAAAACATAAAATCTGCACTGCATCTGAACTACATCAGACTACACCAACAACATTGACGATTCTCCAATTCTCAAGCATCTCATACACAATACTATAAAAATCTGAAGCAATATATAGATAATCGTATAAAGCAGCAGACTGTCTTGCCAAATTGTTTGATTGGCTGTCACCAAAGTTGTACAGGGGTCAATCACGAATTGGCACGCACTACGATTACAAATTAACTAACCTCCTTTTATCGTGTGATCTGCTAATGTCCATGTTTTCACACAGGTTTACACGTTTTTGCCCGCCCTGATCAAAACTGCTAGGGCTGGATTTTTACGACCGGATGCCCTTCCTGACGCCAACCAAATAAATAATTATCTGGCACGGGGTTGGCAGCTAGCGACACTTGTGTGTTTAACAGCCTTGCTGTTAAACACACCCCACTACGATTACAACTAGTCATTAATTCCGACAAGGCAAAATCCCTTCTAACGATGTCTTTGTGTGCCCAAAGCTGTAAAGCACATCGCACACACACATTGCGATTAATACGTCATTGGCTTTGCTGCATTATAGTGAAGAAAAAGTTGAAAAACGCTTCAAAACAGCGCCACCTTGCTATTGCATTTTAACCATAATATCCGACTAAGGGTTAAATCTTGTACACTTCAAACACCTTTTTTCACAAACCTTCATTCCTTAACTACATAAGCAACTCGCTCGAAATGCATTCTAGCGATGACCCAGGGAGGCAAAGTCTCAAAGTCTCAAAGCCTCAAAGGGCCCGCAAAGCCACGAAATGCATTTTAACTAAAATATCCTACTACTATCCTACTATAGGCGTTAATAGTCGCATTAACTGCCAAGGCAGGGTAGGCCATATGCAGCCATAGACACGAGAATCCGCGTACCCTGACCCCACGGGGAGTAGCGGGGGACTGCTGTGGGGTCTATTAAAAATCTGCCGCACCACGACAATAACGATTACGCTAGAATTCCGACAAGGCAAAGTCCCTCCTAACGATAGATCTTTGTGCACAAAGATATATCGTTACCATTACGTTAGTTATACACAACATACAGAGACGCCGTTTTGTGGCCGCATTGCGCGCTTACACTGGGGTAGGCCCTTCACAGCCATGAACACCCACCCTCCTCTTCATCCTATCATCGCATCGTAATGTTTTAACCCATCAGCTTTCATATTATTCTTTGTTAAGTCTTTCCACGTCATTTCCAGTCTCACTATACATCTCCTCCCATCTACCTCATAATCCATACATTTTCGCATTCAAACATTCGGTTCTTTTCTCAAAACAACCGAATGATTACATAATATCAGTCGTGGCTTTATTCGAATGCTTCAGACACTAAACAGCCTGCAATGGACGAAGCATTGTGGCTGGTCCAGTGGTCCAAGTCGCGAAGCGTGGATTACGGGTTCGACAGTGCATCGGTTCGAATCCCAGCCGCGGCAAAGATTTTGAGCCACTTTGTGCACCTCGGCAAATGTTGTTTAAATTCGTCAGCCCTTTAAATAATAGTCGCTTAGGGTGGAGTGCAAAAGTGAAGTAAGTAAAAAACAGTAAAGGGCAGAGCCTACCTTCCTCGCTGACTTCGTCGCCGGCCACGTCTTCGTCCTCAGAGAGATTGTCGAGCAAGTCCTCCCGCCCGCTCCTGAACACACACGGCAAACATAATTAAATTAAATGACATTAATTACGTATTTAACATGACTTTTGTTGTTGATCGTTTGAAAAGGCATATTACCCATATATACCATATATACCCATATATACCCATATATACCCATATATGCCATATATACCCACATATACCATATATGCCATATATACCCATATATACCATATATGCCATATATATGTACCGATGAATATTGTTGGTACTCCATTACTTTTGTAGCATTTCTTCTCCTTTTGTGATTTTTTGTTTGTTTTATTGTTTCGTTTTGTGTTTCCCGCCTAAGTTGCAAAAGAAGAAATTAGCTGTTATTTAACTGCTTCTGTTCATTCGTCAGAAGAGAGAAATAAAACGATAACATAAAAAGAAATCAAACTTAAGCTACAATCATGCAACTATACACTCACACTGTGCGAGAATAAGAAATCAATAATCATCTTATTCGAATTTATCCGGCATGGCGCGACTGACCCGACGACCCCTGCGATGCAGCGCTCGTACACACTCCCTCCGTCGCAGGGAAAGATGTCCTCCTGGTAGATGATGATGTTCTTCACCAGCTCGTTGACGTGACCTTGGTACAGCACAAGGTCGCGGTCGGCGGGCACTGGCAGCAGCGTCGGACCGAAGCAGATGGCGAGGTTGTACGGGTCCATCATGTTCTCATCGCTGAACTCTGATAGGCTGACGGGCAGAGAATATAGGTCAGGTCACATATCATAAACTGTATGGGTCCATCATGTTTTCATCGCTGAACTCTGATAGGCTGTCAGGCAGGGAATATAGGTTATATGGTTCGTCTGTGGTAGAATGTAGGTTTGTCTATTGTTGACGATGAAGAATAGTGATTAAAATTGTAATTGAAAGTAAATTTAATTTCAGAATGAGGAATGCAAAAAGATATCTCATAGCAACCAGCACAGTGCTCAATAGTATTTGAATTAAGGTTATGATACATATTGGTTGAGAAATACTTACTAGTTGAGAAGCCAGTATTGAGAAACCACATCAACTTCAACTGCACTCCACCCTAATGGATGATTATTTGCAGGGCTGACGACATTAAGCACCTTTGCCAAGGGTGCACACTGCACAAAAGTGACTCAAAATCTTTTGCCGCGGCCGAGTGGTCCAAGTCGCAAACTGCGGATTGCGAGTGTGGCAGAGAGTCGGTTCGATTCCCGGCCGCGCAAAAGATTTTGAGTCGCTTTGTGCACCCTTGGCAAAGGTGGTCTAAGTTCGTCAGCCCTGCAAATAATCATCCATTAGGGTGGAGTGCAGTAGAGAAGTTGAAGAAAGTACGTACTGGTTGAGAAAGTACGTACTGGTTGAGAAAGTACGTACTGGTTGAGAAAGTACATACTGGTTGAGAAAGGCGAAGAGGTATCTCATGACGACGAGCACGGGTCGAGGCAGCGAGGATGCGAGCAGTTCCCGCATGTGTTGCACGCTCAGCGACACACGCTCCCGCACTGCGCAGCCAAGCCAATGCTAACTACACCGTGGTTCAAAATAATACGACTCCACCAATATTCTCTAACACGGCAGTCAGCTAGTGCTTTTGAAAAGCTTGCGTTTTACGAACTAGTTTATCAAAAACTAGTATTCAAAAGCAATGTTGTCCATATCCAAAGCATCGCCTGGCAGGCCTAATACAAAAGTGTTTGAAATGCAAGCTTTTTGCAACAAAATCGAACGAGTTCGAATTTCAGCTTGCCTAGAATAGTCACATGATGCTCCTGAATTCGTGCATGCTATTCAAAAAGACTCAGTACAGGCAGATGGTATGCACGTATACCGTTGAAGGAGAAGTTGTTGCAGAATGTGATGAGCGCATCAAAGAGCGCCGGAGGGAAGAGTGGCTCCTTGAGCTCCCTGAAGTAGAGCTTGAGGACACCAGCGATAGAATTGATGTCCTTCCCGTCCACCTTGTCTGGGATTGGGTCCTTGCCTACGCACACATTGATCTGGCATTGGGTCCTTGCCTAACGACACGTACACTTGTCTGGGATTGGGTCCTTGCCTACGCACACGTTCATCTGGGATTGGGTCCTTGCCTACACACACGTTCATCTTGGATTGGGTCCCACCTAGCCACGCAAACACTTGTCTGGGATTGGATCTTTGCTAATTCACACATACACTTGTCTGGGATTGGGTCCTTGTCCAACGACATGTACACTTGTGTGGGATTTGGTACTTGACTAGCGACACATACACTTGTCTGGGATTGGGTCCTTGCCTAGCGAAAAATACACTTGCATGGGATTGGGTCCTTGCCTAGCGACATATACACTTGTCTGGGATTGGGTCCTTGCCTAGCCACACATACACCTGGGATAGGATCCTTACTGCTAGCGACACTTGTGTGTTTAACAGCCTTGATGAAGGGCCTGTATCATTCATAATTGCCAGCACGGAGACTTGAATCCAGGTCTCCGGATTCCCAGTCCAACGCCTTAACCACTACATCACAGCACCTCACTGCAATAACGCAATAATTGTTTAATACACAACTATTCAAAAGTAAAAATCTGAAGAGTCCAGCTTGCTGCCCGTACCTCTCTCAAACTGGTTCTTGAAGTCGTTGATCTCGTGCTGGGAGCCAGAGATGCGGAACACTCCCTGATGGTGCATGCCTGCAGGACATTCCACAGCACAACGAACATGGTACAAATGAATTTATTGACATGTGGGTGATTCCGTGTCAATTCAACTAAATTTGGAACTGAAATTGACATGACCGACTCGGATTCTCAAAAAATTTTGCAGTTGTTGTACATAATGTACTTAGTTAAAACCCAAAAATAAAAAATTTTTTGGTCAAGCGCTTTCTGAGATACGGGTCGGAGAAGTTTGACCCGAACCGCTCGACCTCGTACCTTTGACCGC
>JAQIWG010006634.1:0-13119 GCA_034695025.1 Chamaedrilus cognettii | reverse complement strand
AAAGTATCCCCTCATAAACTTCACGATAAGGGGGGAAATATTTCGTACGTCCGGAAAGCTTCCCCCCTGATCGTAAAATTTATGAGGGGATATATTTTAGGAGGGATACTTTATTTCACCACACCGGCGGCATGAGTCGAGAGTCAATGACATATTGGCGTCGCGCCGTGACACGACTGGCAATGGACGGCGAGGCGGCGAATAGGACGACGGGATACGCAGCGACCGTGGAAGGGAGGGGATTGTGGGAGAGCCGGGGGCGCTGATATCTGTGCAGCTACAGCAAACGAGAATTCAAGACTTTTCAAAGGCATAGGCAATTATAGAACATACGCAAAAAATTCTCTGACTAGGGGTCTGATAATTTTTTGCTGGCTCACCCTACCTACGGAACAGCTAGTGAAGTAAAACAAAATTAAGCGAGTGACCGTGGGGGTCCCATTTAGCGACGGGGGAGTAGTGAGACGGGGGAGTAGTGAGACGGTGGGCGGCCGATGAGTGGAGGAGGTGACAAATCGTCGGCTGAACCCACAAGTTGTCTGACGAGCGCGTGGTGGGTACGGACATCACCCCATACGATCCCTCGTAGAATAGAGAAACAATATCATCGAGTTTGTTTGTAGAGGTAACAGACAAATAGCGGTGAAAAAATTATATTTTATGAAGCACAAATTGGAAGATTCTTCTTGTTGAACTTCTTCTTATCATGGTGTCGACTTGGAACAAATAAACAATTTTTGTTTTGGTCAGCCACAGCGCACGATATTTATATGACGAGCCACTAGTACATTAAACAAGCCTGTACTACTGAAATTTCTGTTGCGGCGTTGCCCCATCACCTCCATGTCGATCTGCCGTAGGACGAGTTGATGGATGGGGGAGCATAAAGGAGTGATGATCCGAGGAAGGGTAAGGCTGGCCTTGAAGCTGCCTCGAGGCATGCGCACTGCGAGGGACGACTCTAAGCAGCGGCTGGTCTGGAGAAGATAAACCACCAACTAAATTTGTTTTCCGCGCGTGTCCTTTTAATCTGCTCTCAGCCAAGTGCGCTGTTAGCAAGCAAACCAGTGGCGTAAACTGACGTGTTTCTGTATGGTGCTATATGGTTCAACAAGACTGTAACGTGCCCTAAGAAGTCTATGTGACAGATGTATAGAGAGTCTAGAGACTATAGTGTAATGTATAATGTAATGTAGTTGTAGAGTGTAATTTAGAGTGTAAGTGGAAGAAACCTAGTGAAATTTAGTGATGCGTTTCTGAAAGGCAATTTTGAGATGCAAAACAAGAGACAATCTCAAATTTTACCTCCAGTTTCAATGACTGTTGCGAATGACAGATTATTAACGACGCCTCTCAGTTTGCGAAATCGCTTCTCATTCTTGTTTCAATCATATTCTGATTACATGTTAACGCTTTAGCCTGGGCAATCATTGTTCTGACGACTGTGATGCACGCGGTTCTCTAGTCGATACCCGTCTGTAGTGCTGCTGATGTTGTATCCGCCCATGCGACAGACTTTTGTTCGTCCACAGGCCCGTGGTAGGAGCGCCCAGGCGGATGATCGATGCTCAGTGGTGAGTGCTGCCCATCCCCAGAACCCTCTCTGCCCGCAGTGCAGGCGTCTAATCGCGATTGAATGGGTCTGGCAGAGTAGTGACGAGCCATCAATTACACCCTGCTGCCATCTAGCGCTAAACTGAGCTCGTAAACCCTTTGTCGGCGAAGCAGATTGCAACAATCGCAAAATGAATCGCTGTTGTGAGTTGCTGCTGAGCTTTGAGTGAGGTACGCTGCTTGACCTTGATAGGAAGTTATTTGAGTTGTGGATGTGCCCTGTCAGTGAATCTATTGAGGGCTGAGTACAGGCTGAATGAGAGTGTTAAACGTTGATTTGAAGTTCATTGCTAAGCTCGTGTTATTCAAATCTGATTACGCATTGTTTAGCATAGATCAATCTAGCATGAGACTGACTGCTGATTACAAAAAGGCGTTTTCTTTCACACTATTGGCAGTTTTTTTTTCTTTTGAACCTTCATTGGCCTCTATTGTAAGACTGCGTTCCCCTTTTTAAAACTGTACTTGCTAGTGACATGCAAACGTTTTCCTGCTCGCGTGCGCACAATTGCACCTGTCGGAAAGTAAATAAAAACATTGTCATTACAAAGTTATCCGATCCACGTCAACACCACAGGCGTTGCAGGCATTTAGTTGCGCTGTGTCGAGTTGGATAGATGGCGGCCTGTCCTTCGTGCTTGGGGTGCGCCGGGGAGCCCGGCCTCCACCAACAATTAGCGGCGACATTGGTGAATATACTGACTGTCAAAAAATTCCTGCCGCCATTCAGCTTTGTTATGGCCACACAACTACATTGGCCAGAGAACCGAAAAGCTTTTACAGTAGGACTCTCTTTACATAGTATGTTAATAGCACAGATAGCCTAGGCGCCCCCAATTTTTTCATGTTCAATAAGAGGTGATGAGAAAGGCATGAAGATTGAACAAATATATTTTTGACATACAAGCTGAATGGTGGTAGGAATTTTTTGACGGTCAGTTTTGCGAAAAGGTCCGTCCTTATCCTTCCCCTCCCCCACTCGTGAGTTCTAATGCTCCTTCAAATATATCATCGCACGCCACCCTTGCATGGGTCTATCTATCGGCGCCTACTACATCCGTTCGGAGAGGTCAATTCAACCAATCCCGGCTCGCTCTGCGCTCAAGCCAGTTCTAAGCTATACGGCTTTGATTGGAGCCAAATGCGATCGAAATGCAAATTTGTAAAGAGGAGATCGAAGATGGATGGGATTGTGACAAGTATATTTGGTTGAGTAGGTGTGATCTTTTTTTAAAAGTAATTGTTACATTTTAAACGATGCAAAAGAGTGCTGGTGGTATAGTTAGACACTAATTATTTTTGACACGTTAATTCAAGTTGTTTAAAAGTTTACAACAGATTTGTAGTCTGATCAACGCCACTACTTCCTGTCACCAAATTAAATAAATATTATTTTTTTGCTGATTACATCATTTTGCATTGCAATTAATTTCCCAACGCGTAACTCTGCTTCCAAATAAAGTGACAATATATTGAATGTAATATATCTTGAATAGGTTGGTTTTGTTTACTCCATACATCCCCTTGTGTTGATGCAACAAGTATACCCTGAAGACCTGGGACCATCAATGAGAGACTGGCTCTTCAGAGGGACAACGTGGTGAATAGTGACCTTTCAGGCTTCAGTCCTGTTCTACACGGCCAATAGCCTGCATAACAGGACGGCGGCCATTTGCATGGCAAGTAGCTCGATCTCGCTGTCCCGCTGGCAAAAGTAGGAAAGCGCAGCCAGATGGCGGCTTAAGGCTATTGCGCGAGCTAGAGGTTTAGGCTTCTTCTTCTTCTCAGCAATCAGGCGTTTAAGGACGCACTAGGAGTGACGGTGACTGTTGGCGTCCAATAGAGATTTAGGCGAGGATGGGCTGGACTATTTATAGCCGCGCGCCCTGCTCCGCTGCGCCAATCTGCGGTTGCGTCCCGCTGCGCGATGACTCCATGACCTACACGTGGGCAGATCTTGAAATTTCAAATTTGGAGATGATTTGCTAGCGTTCGAAATGGTTAAGCAAAAATGTATCTGATCGCTGATCGCTAGGGCTGCTTCCGAGAATGGTTAGTCATTCAAGACTATTATGATTCCCGTTAAAAAATTAGTTGAAAATATGATAAGCGCCGATACTTTAGAGTTTATTTCAGCAAATGCATGGTTTGCATAAACTAAGTGCATAAGCTATGAAATGAAAGATGCTTTGAAATGCCAATGCGTGAAAAAATGCCAAATACTTTTGGCGTCCAGAGCCAAAGGGGTTAAATACTGACGTCGTGCGCGGCACTGCGCTCTGTATGATTCTGTAAGCTTAAATTGTATGCGGTCGCCTCTCGGCACCGCTCGTGAATGCTGCAAGTAGGCCTCTATGTGTGCGACTCTGTACTGCTGGCTAACGGAAGTAAAAGGCGATTTTGGGCAAAATATTCGCTCGTAGACCTGCATGACTATATGAACGTATATCTACGTAGGCCTGTTTCACTTGTGAAATGATGTTTCCACCGACGCAATCATAAAACGCCTGTATGCGTACGCCATTTTGCGAAAAAAAACAACGTTATTTTTCTTTAAATCTCACGGCCTCAGCGAAAACTGCACCGTGTTCCGATGAAAAGCAGAACACTTTAAACCTATCACAGCTCGGTCAAAAATCATTTGATTGGTCTGAAATTCTACACACAACAACTGTAGCCATATCTACATTAATTTGGAAGTTTGTAGAGAAATTCCACTAGTTTTAACAGAATTATGGCTGTTTAAAAAGAGGCACCGAAAAAAAGTTTTCAGCATTAGTTGCTGCATATTGTATGCCTACTGTCAAGTTACAAAAAGGAGCTAATAATTTAGTCACAGCTGATGTTCATATTGTCTTCCTTGTTCGCGTACACATTACAGAAGACATGGTTCTATCTGCGTGACCCTCAGATATGGTGTGTAGAGTCTACATCTCTACTGGAGGAGCGCGTTTATCACACTGGCCTGCGTGACGGTAGTAGCTCCACAACACGTCTGCTGGAAAGTGGCAGCTGTTTTATCACAAATTCACAGAACTAGCAGTGAAATAGTGGGGTCCCCGTCTTCTGTCATGGGTACGCGAACAAGGACGCTATGAATATCAGCTGTGACAAAATTTATGGCCTGCTTGTTTGTTACTTGACAGTAGGCACACAACACTCATCGACTAATGTTAGAAACTTTATTTTTTGGTACTTTTTTAAAACGGCCATAATTTTGTCGAAACTGATCGCATTTCTCTACAAATTTCCAAATTGGTGTAGATATGGCTGCAGTTGCTGTGCATAAAATTTCACACGATCTCATAACTTTTGACCGAGTTATAATAACGTTTTAAGTGTTCCCATTTTCATCGGAACACGGTGTACTTTGCTTGCATGCAGGGGTTAAAACGACCAGATTCGATATCTTGATCTCTTATCAGCGAGTCTGCGGGAAGTAATCGAGCAGCTAACAGCTCGCTGTATCGCGTTGATCCCTGGTGTGTGTCTGTGGCGTGCTGAGATCTGAAGGACCGCACGGATGACTCCTCTTGCTGCTGCTATACAATCATGTACAGCAGATTCAACGCAAGGGTTCGTCGCGTTTCTACACGCAGTTCTCGATGGAGTTAATAGCTGATACAGACGAGGAAAGAGGGGGGCATAGGCTCCCCACTCTGGCCAAAGTATTGTTTTAAATCCCCAAGAAACATCAAAAGTAGAAAATGTCCCCTATGCCACACTTGTTGTATGGTGGGCGTTATGGGGGCCATGAATTACTGTCATGGGGGTGAAATAGAAAAAGCATTGCAAATAATGGCTTAAGTTGAAAGAACATTTGCGTAGTAGGCCTAAATACTGAAAGAGCTAATTTGGTAACCCCCACCCCTCATTCCGCTGGTAAGCCTTTCGAAAAGGAAACATAGAAAATGGGTCAGCCTAAAACGCTATCTGTGCAAACATATACCCTCCCCTCTCATTTTCTGCGACCGGATTTGCCCCTGGATGGAATATCATGCAGTAAATCAGTTTGCTTGAGCTTTTGATATGTTTTAGTAATATTGCGTGCCGCGGTGAGTGAGCGAGTTGCGTGAGGGAGGAATGAGATCGTGGAGGGGTGGGGGGGGGGGTTGGAGTCAAGAGGTAACATTTGATACTATCATGTCACAACATCAACGACACCCTGTTGCCGAATCACGCTACTGGAAAATGTGTGAGTTTTGATACGACCGGAAAAATGCTACGGACACCTTTCATCGATGTTTGATAACTGAGATAAATTCTCAAAGATGTCCATTGAAACGACGAGACGAGAAGAGACGAAATTTATCAATATCGTTAAACGTCGTTTCATCAGAAAACTGATACAAAACTAGCTACAACCCAATCAGACGTTTTGATTGAAAAGTAAGAATCTTAGATTTTGAAAAGCTATAGTGTTTTAAAACCTTGTTTTTCACGCACTATTTATCAAATATCGTGTGGCAGCTCAAAAGCGAGATGACCGATTCTATTGCCGGTGCGCCCAACGACTGTGCTGCATATACAAGTTCATGTATCTGAAAAGCACCGCGTGGACGCGTTTGATATTGAAGTACTAGTGCATAGAATACAAGCGTTTCAAACACACATATTTCAATGTATCGTCTGACTGTCGTGCTATACATAATGCGCGTTTTTCCTGTGAGACTAGAACATGGCCCGCGCGGCCTACAGCGAGAGTTAACAGAGCGCGAAGCGTGTCGTCAAGCTACTGCCCTCTGCTGACGAGAAATAACGTCGAGTGTGCGCCCGACCCTTGTACACGGAGCATGATCGTGGGCGCCCCAGGATTACTTCCAAATGGGTGCAAAACACACTTTGGAAATCCAGGGGGTGCGAAACTCTCGAGAGGGTTGGGGAGTGCTGACAGAAACTTTTTCGCCTCCAGAACATATAAGACCTAACCTGTTGATGGCTTTAAAACCGTTACAGAAGGGGACCCAACCCCCACGCACGGATACGCCAGGGGGCTGCATAGGGGGTTGCAAACTGCTTTTCCAGGGCACAAATGCACCCCCTTGCATCAAAATGCCGTTGCCCATGGGCCCGATTGAGCATAGGATAGCGCAGTGGAGATTTACCCCCACAATTAAAAAAATTGACGGTGACTTATGGATGTAACTTGACAAAAAATATGACTGCATTTCTACAATTGTTGTAGAAATGCAATCTTGATTGTCTTGCAAAGTTACAATGTCTGTACTGATACAAAAACTTGCTCTCTCAAAACGAATGGATCATCTGCGCTTAGATGCCTCTGACGTTATATTCCGAATACTTATTCCGATTCCGGATCGTTATGCGTTTTCTCTGAGAGATAATCGTCATGAAAAAACGAGAGTTACATTTGAAACGAATAACTTTTCAAGCAATTGACGCGGATTAATTAGCTCCCATAGCCTGGGTTGATACAAAATGACCCACCCAAATGGAACTGCGAATCTTCAACGATTCTAATACATCTGCACTGCTCTCGCGAGCAACGAACAATATCCGCCCTTAATGGACGATCGATGAAGTTGCACCGAGCCTTCAAACAACAATTAGGAGTAACGGATGCTCAAAACTCAAACGATTGTATCTTAAGTTAGTGCACATTCGAGTACTGAATTCACATGCAGTAGCTTAAGCGGTTCTTTCAACCATGCATACTTTGCATGCAATTTTACACGCAATTTTGCATGCAATTTTATATGCAACTGTGTTAAGGCGGACGGACGACCGTTGTCATGACAACGATTTTCTTAACTATGGTTCATGCACGGCTTGTATGAAAGCCAGTTAAGATCAGTTTACATTGTAATTTTCTTGACATAGTTGCATAGAAAATTGCATGTAAAACTGCATGTAAAATTGCATGCAAAATACGCATCGTGGAAAGAAGGCAAAAGTCGTCGACAATGTTTTATATCGTACCGCATAATCGTGCACGGTACGGTAATTGTTTGGACAAAAATTCGGCAGGCTCTCCAGTATGAACAGTAATAGGCCCCTGCAGTTGAATGCTCTTTTATCTTTCAGATTAAAGTAGTCCAGGGGCCTATATTTTAACTAATGAATAACTGTAATGATTGCCATAGGCCTACATTATAGTTCAGATGATCATTTTAGAAGACTGAGAGAATACGGTACTGGATTCAATATAATGGAATTCATTTATCATTTTTAGCTTTGTGATGTCAATTAAACCATGTATTATATTGATGTTACATGATGTATCATGAATTAATCAAACATGAAAATAAAAGAAACACACACAGAAAATCAATCAACCCTCAAGAAATACAATTTGCTTGAAAAGGGAGCCCGAAAGCCATGGATACTTGTTCTCTTGTTCCCTTCGAATACATTTAAACGGGTGATGCAGCCAGAAGTGCAGTCAAAATTTAAATAAACTCTAGAGGCAAGCTTATAGGCCGTGGCAATAAACTTTAATGCAATGTGGATGCTAATCAATATAAAGGTTTTGTAGAGAATTTTAACAAACTTATAATGTAAACTCGAATGAAGCTATGACATCAATCAGTCTCTTAATTTCAAGGCTGTTTGTCAAGTAAAAAAAGAATCAAAATGAGTCTTAAAAAACGCAATAACAAGGCAAGCACCTTCATTGCATTTCCTGTCAACGATCTGGCTGTAAATCCAATGGCAGATTTCCTCTGTAGCATTAGGAGTCTAGAACGCCGCACGAAGACGGATAAGAGAAGAGAATTCGACGGCCGTGTTGACACGCCCTGCAGGCTCTTTCATTTCCTTACAAACCGTCGCGGCGCACAGTCATTATCACCGAAAAGTGACAACGTCGTCTACGGGAAGTACAGCGAACAGCAGCTCGTGGATTGATGAGCTGAGATCGGAAGTGAGTTCTGGCGGAAAGACTGCGCTCTCATGCTGGCGTTTGTAAAAGAAAAGAACTACAGGAGTCGGAATTTCTGTGAAGCTTCGAATAGGCTATATATAACTTTTCGAATATGAACTTTTAAAATTTCAGAACTCAAGACAGGACCTGAGGGGGAGGGTTGTTATAAAGTTCGAGTCTGCTATATTGTATCGCAAAGGAACTCACGATCGGAGGATTGTGGGACAGGGGGGGGTTTCACAAATCTCAAAACAACGCGCACGAAACATGCAATATTAGCACTTCAAAAGGTCCAAAAAGCACAAGGGTCCAAAAGCACTTCAAAAGGTCCAAAAGCAAAAAGGGGTTCGACCGATGGATAGAAACATGAACATAAGAACCCGCTCACCCCTCCAACCTCCTCACGTTCTACCCGAATACGGCGGCGTCATTCCGATGTCTGCGACGTGATGTCTGCGAAATAGCTACACTTATGCATTAGTCTGCATTACAAACGAGGCTAGTGCTACGCTAATGACAGTGTTTTTATAAAAGCATATTCAATCAAGTCATCGTCAAAGCGGTTGAATTTCTTGTCAGAATGTTTTCAAGGAGACGGAAAAAGAATGGAAGAGACGACTTCACATTTAAATTCACGAATTTACTGGATTGCAGGAAGAATTTAATTATTCACACTTTTTTCTAGGTGAATTGGAATCTATGGCTGTTCTAGCTCTTGATGTAGGCTACACATCGATAAAATTTAGCTTAGTAAATAACCCAGTGCAGTATGTAACTTAGAATCGTATTTTTGAGACTTGTTTCACAATAATATTAAACAAGTGTAACCATGCATTAGTAAGTTACAGGCTAGGCCCTACAAGAGGCCTAGCCTAAGCCTACATGAATGCGTAGGCCTACGTAGTAAACAAAGTTGTCTCCACGCAATAATTATTGCATATTTGCATGTAACTGAACCTGTGACATTTTGTGACCATCCGGGGTTACCCCTTAAGCCGTATAGCAAGCTGCTACATGTGCACTTCCCCCAGGCGCGGACGCAGCCACAGAGGCTATACTTAAATCTACCCTTCACTGGAGGAGGATAGGTTCCTTGATGAGGACGTGTCGGAGACAGTCCTCGAGAGTTCACAAGAAATGGCGCGAATTATCTCCGTGCACTGTTTCACTATTGGCCTCGTTATAGTGACGCCGTAGAAAGTTGCCAGTCCGCCTGACCAACTTTCAACCCGTTCCTTAAAGCGTCCCCTCGTCGCTAAGTTGTCGTCCCCTGGTGACTGCAGTGGTTAAAGTGCGTGCAGCGTACGGAAGCATCCGTTCCCTGCACTGCTCAGACTGGCGTTTCCATGCAATGCCGAGAGGCTTTGAACGGAAATTCACGATTGAGATATAATAATTGAAATATAAATGTGCAGCAGATGATCATAAGCATTAGTATCAAAAACAAAAATTGCATGAAATTTAGTATTTTATATGGGCAAACCACCTACAGTATACCAAATTGAACTTTACAGAGGACCTGTTTTGTGGTGATGTGAGTGAGGAAAGAAGTCTTCGTTAGTACCCCTCCCCCCCAGGGTTGCAATTTGTACACGAAAATACAATGCACATTAAGCCCTTAGGCCGACGTGGAATCCTTTTCAAAACTACTCAGTTTTCATTTTTTTGAGACAATTCTACAGAAACCACAGCATTGTCTTAAAGAAGAAATGAAAACTGAGTAGTTTCGAAAATGATTCCACTTCGTATAGTGTAGACAATCGATACAATTTCATCCCCCGCACGATACGCCAATTTTCGATTGCGTGCCAATCGCAAATCTACAAATAATAATAGCTATTGACCAGATAATCGAAACCAAGCAAATTTATCATAGTTTTGCGGCCACGTCATGCAATTACGTTTAATATTTGCAGTGGCGTGTCTTCGGTTTATAGTAACTGAAACAGATCTGCGAGGCAGGGCCTAGACACCATTTGAGGTGAGCACGATTTGTCGAGCACAAAAAACGAGCCCAATTTTCGTTCAAATTTGTAGTTTTATTTAAAATACGCCTTTCGTTAATTTATTGCGGGTCTTGTCTGTCAGAGATGTGCGGGCTATTTTTGCTGCATTATTGATCATTGTTTGCTATCTTTTATAAAAATTATCAGCGCGAAAGTATACTTTTGTTACCATGAACAAAAAATATGAGGCTTTTACATTGGAGGTATTCGTGTATAATCGCTCTTAATTATTTCTAAGCTCCGGTGTGGTGACTTACATATTTGTACTTTTGCATTAAGGCAACTTCACTAGCGAGCTCGTAGCAAATCACCAGTCTTCAATCTCTGACCCTGTTGCGCAGATATTCGGCTGTCAGACGAAGTAAACGATTCATCTGCATGCCTTGTGGAGTTTACAAAGAGGCTCAGCCATTCTGTGCATGGCATGTTGCATTGATCAGCCTCAACACGATTCAACACATCTCTTTTATGTTGCGACTGAGTTCTTATCGGAATCATTGCCAATAACAAGATTTCGACTTCGTTTGATTTTGCTTCCAACTCCCGGTGTGCAGCAACGAGGGGCGCAATAACTTTGTGTCCTTTTGACGGCTGATCTAACGCCAAGCGGCAATATATCTATTGAAGATATTTATGAGAACGATTTGTTTATTTTGAGAAAATCTTTCATACTATTTGTTTCGCTGATCGGTTTAGCCTACGAATTTTTCTGGCTTTGAGCAGGTTCTCTCGGATCATCTTCTACCCGAAGACTTCGCTTCTTACAGAAGAAGACTTTGCTTAAGATTTCCTTTAGCTTTGTATAATTTGTATTCGAAATGAAAACGAATCACACACTGAACTACACCGCGTGAATGTTGGCAGAGTTTTTACCAGAGCAATCGCACGCGCTAATCTTGTACTCGACGCTCTACCATGAGCAAAGACACTGATCGGCACTTCGCCTCTCAGGGTTTGTCTTTCAGCCGCCGCCGCTGTGAGGCGCGCTGAAGCAAACACACGCGCTTGTTCCCGTTCTCTCCTCGCTTGTTCCTGTTCTCTCTAATGACGCGAGCGTCCACTAAACTGCAATCAAGCTTGCGGCGGCTCCTTCCGCCCCTTTCTGCCCGGCGTCGTGTTAGCGACCGGGGGGAGGACTGACACCCTATGGCCTCGATTCATTCACGGACCTAACGGGAGAGGAGGGAGGGGGTCTAGGAATCGTGACTCCCGCCCCCTGGTTAATTATTTGATTTGCCCCTGCGAATGGTTTAGACGTAAGAAATGCCTTCCTTCACTAAGAAACGTACAGATATGTTTGTGAATAAGGTGGACGATGTTTCAACAATTTTTTGTAGATCAGAGAGGATAAAATTTGTCCCTAGCTTTACCCTCTCCCCTCTTCGACCGTTTAAATTAGGCTCCGATTAAACTCGTGTGACTACATCCCCCCCCAAGCCCCGCTCGTGAATTATATCGAGAAGAGTTAAAATTCTGTAAGGAAAATTCTATGTTTTGATCGTTTAGCGGGGGGGGGGGGGGGGTGAAGTTCTGTAAGGAGAATTGCACCCCCCCCCCCACCCCCACCATCAAGACATGGGTCCACATCTGACTTGATCCAATAATAAACCAGAGTGGAGTCTACTTAGTTCGCTGCTCGATGCTGCGTTGGTCGATAGTCCCAAAAAATTCTCCTTTCTTGATATGGGCTTTACAAGATCACTCTTGCAAGAATAGATTTGTTTTCAAGAGGCTGCTCGTGTTTTCAGCTAGACAGTTTATGACCTTAATAAATCATTATATAGTTGAACATTTGCCTACTGCATCTATTCTCTAAGTACTTAGTTACGTCTGATAGGCAATTCGGCTTTAAATCGAAATCAAGTTGATCTCATGCGATTTATGTTGTACGTAAGACAGCTGAGTATTTTATTGAGCGTGACTCCACTATGAATATCTGTTCTCTTGGCTTAAGAAAAGCATTTGATAAAATGAACAGACACGCTCTGTTCATTACGCTGATTAAGCGTAATTGTCCGCTACAGTTTATAAGCCTGCTTGATCGCTGGTACTCAAAGATTTATGCTTGTGTAAGATGGGATGGGTGTATCTCAAACTTCTTTAGATTGAACACTGGGACGAGGCAGGGAGGATTTATGTCACCAGCCTTATTTGCAGTCTTCATAAATGATGTTCTAGTTCTGTTAGAAAAATCTGGATTGGGCTGCTGTATTAATGGATTGTGTCTCAATTCACTGCTATTTGCTCATGACTTACTTCTACTCTCCATTTCGTGGATCTCTCGATTTGTGGATCTTCAGAAGATGCTCACCATTGTCAAAAAGAGTTAGACTATATTGATATGGCAATCAATGTTGGTAAATCAGGATGCATACGTATGGGTAAACGATTTCAGTGTGAACTTAAAGAAGTTAGTATTGAAGATAAATATATTAAATGGTGCTCCGATACTCGTTATCTTGGGATAATTTTAGTAGCAGGCAAGTCTTTTTCCGTTGATTTGCATGACTCCAAAAAAAAATTTTTTGGCAACTTAAATGGCATTCTGAGCAAAGTGGGACCCTCGTCACCCCCTGCTCTCATTCTGTCACTAACTGCTTCTCATTGTACACCATC